>VTFQ01000007.1:1630879-1793379 GCA_036281575.1 Ancherythroculter nigrocauda
GTCAATTCAAGTTGTACAGAAATAAAGATCAGTAAGTCCATGATTTTGCGTTAGGTTTTATGTAAAATATACATACAATTAAATATAAATGTGAATCTACTCTAAATCACATATGTGCCAACAGTGATTTATGTAGAAAAACAAACCCTTATTTAAAAAATTCAATAGTCCTCATATAGAAACCATGTTTTAACTGTGGTTTATCAAAAGTTTCATATACTAATTTATGTCAGTGTTATTTCAGTATCATTAAGATACTATTATTGTTTTTATTAATATTTTTATATATTTTTATTTTTATTTTAGTTAACGTTTAACTAATTTTGTTGTGTATTTCAGTTTTAGTCATTTTAGTACATCAAGTTAAACTAAATGAAAATGAGAAATGTTGCCTTGCTAACTAGCTGAAATAAAATAAGTTTATGCATTTTTTTATGCATAGATAGATAGATAGAACGATAGATAGTTAGAATGACAGACAGAACGATAGATAGATAGACAGAATAATAGACAGAATGATAGACTGAACGATAGATAGATAGATAGATAGAAAGAACGATAGATAGATAGATAGATAGATAGATAGTTAGAATGACAGACAGAACGATAGATAGATAGACAGAATAATAGACAGAATGATAGACTGAACGATAGATAGATAGATAGAAAGAACGATAGATAGATAGATAGATAGATAGATAGATAGAATGACAGACAGAACGATAGATAGATAGACAGAATAATAGACAGAATGATAGACTGAACGATAGATAGATAGATAGATAGAAAGAACGATAGATAGATAGATAGATAGATAGATAGATAGATAGATAGACAGAAGGATCGATAGATAGACAGAATGATAGATAGACAGAACGATAGACAGAATGATAGATAGAACGATAGAATGATAGAACGATAGAATGATAGATAGATAAATGGATAGAACGATACATAGAATGATAGAACGATAGATAGATAGATAGACAGAACGATAGACAGAATGATAGATTGAACGATAGAATGATAGAACGATAGAACGATAGATAGATAGATAGATAGATAGATAGATAGATAGATAGAACGATAGATAGAATGATAGTTAGAACAATAGATAGATAGATAGATAGAACGATATGAGATATGAGTCTAGAATGATAGATAGATAGATAGATAGATAGATAGATAGATAGATAGATAGATAGATAGATAGATAGATAGATAGATAGATAGATAGATAGATGATGGATAGATGATGGATGGATAGAACGATAGTACGATAGAACGATAGAATTAGAACGATAGATTTAGAATGATAGATAGATAGATAGATAGATAGATAGATAGATAGAACGATAGATAGAATGATAGATAGAACGATAGATAGATAGATAGATAGATAGATAGATAGAATGATAGACAGATAGAACAATAGATAGATAGATAGATAGAATGATAGACAGATAGAACAATAGATAGATAGACAGATAGATAGATGGATGGATAGATCAGTAAAGGGTGAGCAGGTGCTCTACTGAAAGGAGTTCTTCAGAATGAGGTGACTGAACTGAACTTACTGAACAAACACAGTTCTGCAGACGCTCAGACAGTAAACATGAAGATTACCATAGAAACCATGAGAAAAGATCATCTTTAGTTCTGGAAGGACGACGGCAGAAACACACACAAACGTCTGCAGTCACAGATCACAGTTAAGAGGAATACTATAAATGTGCAATCATTTTCTAAACATATTGATATTGATAAAAACAGAAAAAAAGTTCACAGAAGCTCACAAACTTGGAAACATTAGATCTGGGTCAGGCTCGTGGGCTTGAATGACGTGTTGTAGACAAACGAATAAAACACTCTCTCACTCTCTCTCTCTCTACTGTAACCTGGCTAGACGCAGATGCTATAAAGAACAAACCCAGAAACCAGCATAAAGGAAGAACAAAAAAACTTGTACTAAAACGTGCCCTGAAACGTGCCGAAACATGCAAATGTCTCATTTTATCTGCTGCTAGAGATTTTGTAAGACTTCCTTCTAATTGTGTTGATTGTTTCATGTGGCCGGTGTTCATCAGGAAACAGGTTGAACTAAATTCCTGGAGCTGAATGAGTAATGAGACGAGTATATTGTCAATGTGCTGTGGGTGTGTGTGGGTGTCCTAATGACACGGGTTTGCAGCAGTTTACAACAGTCAGACTTTAAAAAGTGCAATAATGAATGACTGACACACCCCAACTAATAGGAAAGAAAGGTCTCAAGAAGAACTCGACTGTTTTTCCCACATTGCAATGAGGAACAAATATCTCATTATCAAACATTACTCATCAAATTCTTCTATAGAACAAATGGTCTGCTATGCATTCAATTTATAGCTCTAAACTCTTCCTGTAAGTCAACAATTTCACCCAAGGTGAAAAGGTGGAAAAACATCAATTAACAACCACCTAGAGAACATCAGTAAGCAACCACAACCATAACACCCTAGCAACAGCATAGCAACAGCCTGGCCACCACCCAGAACAATATAGCTTATAGTTTTGCACAAGCAATCTCAAAGTAAAAAAAAAAAAAGAGATTGTTTAAAATAAGACATAAAATATTATAAATATAAATAAATAAAGTAACATGTTGAGGTAAAGTTTAAAATAAAAAATAAAATATTATACAAATTAATTAAATTAATTAAAATATAAAGTAACATTTTGAGGTAAAGTTTAAAGGTGCCCTTGATTCAAAAATTGAATTTACCTCGGCATAGTTAAATAACAAGAGTTCAGTACATGGAAAAGACATACAGTGAGTCTCAAACTCCATTGTTTCCTCCTCCTTTTATAAATCTCATTTGTTTAAAAGACTTCCGGAAAACACTCGGATTTCAACATAACACCGACTGTTACGTAACAGTCGGGGGCTCCACCCCAATATTTGCATAATACCAGTGTTCAAATGCATTACACGGGGACAGCCAGTAACGTCTGGATCTGCACAGATGAATCATCAGACTAGGTAAGCAAGAACAACAGCGAAAAATGACAGATGGAGCAATAATAACTGACATGATCCATGATATCATGATATTTTTAGTTATATTTGTAAATTGACTTTCTAAATGTTTTGTTAGCATGTTGCTAATGTAGGCTACTGTTGGTTAAAGTTACACCGTTTATTACTGTATTCACGGAGACAAGAGCGTCGCTATTTTCATTTTTAAACACTTGCAGTCTGTATAATTCATAAACACAACTTCATTCTTTATAAATCTCTCCAACAGCGTTAGCCGTTAGCCACGGAACACAGCCTCAAACTCACTCAAAATAAAACGTTGACATCCAAATATATACTTTACTCACATAATTCGAAGCATGCATGCAGCATGCATGACGAACATCTTGTAAAGATCCATTTGAGGGTTATATTAGTTGTGTGAACTTTGTAAATGCACTGTAATATAGTCAACAACTCATGTGGCAGGGAACACGCTCGCTCTTAAAGGGGCGGCGTCAGTGAAAATCAGTGCATTGTTAATGATGCCCCAAAATAGGCAGTTAAAAAAATTAATAAAAAAAAAAAAACTATGGGGTATTTTGAGCTGAAACTTCACAGACACATTCAGGAGACACCTTAGACTTATATTACATCTTTTAAAAACATGTTCAAGGGGACCTTTAAAATAAGAAAAAATATATAATTCAATAAAATGTATTAAATAAATTAAAATATAAAGTAACATTTTAATATAAAGTTTAAAGAAAAAATAAAATATTATAAAAATAAATATAAAATAAATGAAATATAAAGTAACATTTTGAGGTAAAGTTTAAAATAAGAAATAAAACATAAATCAATAAAATTAATTAAATAAATTAAAATATAAAGTAACATTTCGAGTTAAAGTTTAAAATAAGAAATTAAATATTATACAAATAAAAATAAATTCAAATATGAAGTAACATTTTGAGGAAGCTTAAAATAAAAAATAAAATATTATATGAATAAATAAAATAAATTAAAATATAAAGTTTAATATAAAAATAAATTAATACATTAAAATAAATTAAAATATAAGTAACATTTTGAGGTAAAGTTTAAAATAAGAAATAAAATATATACATCAATAAAATTTGTTAAACAAATTAAAATATAAAGTAACATTTTGAGGAAGCTTAAAATAAGAAATAAAATATACTAATAAATAAAATAAATTAAAATATAAAGTTTAATATAAAATAAATTAAAATATAAAGTAACATTTTGATGAAGTTTAAAATAAGAAATAATTATATAAATATATAAAAAATAAAAATAAATAAATTAAAATATAAAGTAACATTTTGATGAAGTTTAAAATAAGAAATAATTATATAAATATATAAAAAATAAAATAAATTAATTAAAATATAAAGTATCATTTTAAGATATGATTACAACAATTATCACAACAACTATTACATTATTATTTTATTTTTTATTTATTTTTTTTTATTAATCTCTAAGGTCGGAGCGAGCTTCCAAACCAGAGCAACTGGAAGAGAGATTAAGCTGGTATTTGCAGGAAACAGGAAATTGAGTCTGTTCAATTACAAAACACACCGTATGAGCGCTAAGTTAAACATAAAACACCAGCCATATGCAAATTTCCAGCACAAAGCCCAACAACACAGACCCATCGATCACACTCGATGTCGTCCTGTCCTCAACTCAATGAGTTCACACCGTGGTAAAGATTCATCAAAACACACTGAAGCTTTGAATGTCTCGCTCCTTCAGGCAGTGTCAGGCCATCCTCAAAGCATTCCCATCTTCCCATTGGCCTCGGGCTAACAGGCAGAACTGGTTGCAGGTGTTTGACACCCACTGTCTCTGTCTTTCTCTCCCTCTGGCAGTCGTTCACCTGCTCCCCCACCCACAATATTCACACGACTGAGCTCTTGCAATGCAGATTCATTTCTAATCATCTCCTATGAGTGAATCTGGCTCTTCAACAACACACTACATACGTGCATGGATGGGATCTGACGTATATGTTTGCATGAGAAACAGGGGGTCAAGTCAAGTCAAATGTATATTGTTTCAAAGCAGCTTTACAAAAAAATCATGATGGTAATATTTATAATATCTTAATATCTTCATGCCTCATAGTCACAATAATATATTTTACATTTTGCAATGAAACAAGCAGTGTATTTGCTATATACACTGAAAAAATTTAATTACAAAGAAATGGCAACACTAAAATTTGCTATCACAACATTTTTTCTTTTCTCGAATCAACTTCAATAATTATTGTGATTAGATAACATAAAATTTTGAGTTTCTGTTAATTAAACCAATCGCCTTCACTCAAATTTTCAATTTCAATGAACTCAAAATTTTAAGGCAACCAGGTAACTTACATATTTACAGTGAAGTAACTCATTAAATTAAACATGAAACTTTGAAGTAGATTTTTTACAGTGTAGTATACAGTATATCGCCCTTCGCAAGTATACTGTATATGGATACAGTTAAGAGCTGGGCGATAATATGCTTACATTTTGCGATGAAATAAAAAAATCAAGCAGTTGAGATTTGCTATGCAGTATATATTACTTCATGTGAGTGTACTGTATGAACGTGTATAAAGTTGAATGCAATATATATACTACTTTTTATATAGAGCTGTACAATAATAAAGTTTGCATTTTTGGCGGTGATATAAACAATCGAGCGGCTGAGAATTGCTATATAGTAAATCTTGCTTTACGTGAATGTATACATGCAGTCTAATATATCCAACTTTATATAAAAGAGCTGGGCAATAATATAGTTACATTCTGCGACAAAATAGAAAATCAGGGATTCGGAATTTGTATGTATGAGAGCTGTGCCATAATACAGTTTCTATTTTTGTGACAATATAAAAAATCATTGCTATATAGTATATATTGCTTTAAAGGGGTGGTTGATTGTGATTTGACTTTTTTAACTTTAGTTAGTGTGTAATGTTGCTGTTTGAGCATAAACAACATCTGCAAAGTTACGACACTCAAAGTTCAATGCAAAGGGAGATATTTTCTTTTACAGAATTCTCTGTTTAAGGACTACAACAAATGGCTGGTAGGGACTACAACGAGCTTCTTCCTGGGTTAGTGACATCACAAACCCCAAAATTTACATAAACCCCACCCTCGAGAATACGCAACAAAGGGGGTGAGGCCATGTTGTGCTGCTTTAGAGAAGAGGAAGAGTTGTTGTAGTAGAGTGTTGTTGTCATGCCGTCATTTTACGCCGGACTGCTTCACAAACGAGGATCAATTCAACACTGGATTTGCACAAAAGATTAACATGACGGCACATGCTAGTCGATGAGTTGAATCAACTCCACAGAAACTACATAAATTTATCCACTAACCATTCAGAAACGTCCAGTTTCATTCTAAAAGTTGTAACTTCTTCCTGAGTCTCTCCATCAGTGTCGACTCCGGTTTGAACAATGTATGGCTGAACACCGTTACTGACAATCCTCATTTTGGCTGCGTGAGATTCTCCACCTTTGTTGTTGTTGAGCATCCGAAGCGTGAACTGTTTAAGTTCCGCCCTCTTCTGGAAAGGGGGCCGAGAGCAGCAGCTCATTTGCATTTAAAGGGACACACACAAAAATGGTGTGTTTTTGCTCAAATAGAGGCAAATTTGACAAGCTATAATAAATGATCTGTGGGGTATTTTGAGCTGAAACTTCACAGACACATTCTGGAAACACCAGAGACTTATATTACATCTTGTGAAAGGGGCATAATAGGTCCCCCTTAAGTGAGTATTCATGGACAACAAACCCTGAGATGCACACGCACACACATTTATTCCTCCTGCATTAACTATCAGCTGTAAACTGAGTGACAAGAGATTCATTGCGTCTTTATCCATGTCTATTCTCTGTGCCAAGGGTTCTTTTGTGAGGGCGGGACAAAGGGGCGTCTCTGAGGAGCGTGTGCTGGCAGCTGCGAGCTGAGAGGGTGATGACAGGCTGCTGTCTAATTCAATCAGAGCCGAGCCCAGCCACGCGAGTGCTCTCCGCTCAACACAACACACCGCAAGCCCACAGCCTCAACACTGTCAGAGGAGATGGTGAAGGGGTGGTCTCTCATAATGATGAGATTTGTTTATGATACAATAAATGATGGCCATTTTTTCTATTCTATAAATAACATAAATATAAATATATTGCAACTTGCATTAATAGGGTTGAGTGTATAATTGTGCACACTCCTTTTGTCTTTTAAACTCCTAGCAGAATTTATATAAATGTAACAGACTTTTTTGATGATTTAGTCCTGTCATTCGGGAGCTACTTTAGTAATTTGAACGGGATAATTTGTGTCAATTCAGTTATTATTTTGTCTTAATCAGGGTGATACTACATAAAAAATCAAAATGCAATTTTTATGATCCATTTTATTATTTTTTAAATGATAAACATCTTGGTGATTCTGCAAACTTATGCACTCAGCAGTACATAAAATGTACATTTATTTATGTATAGCTAACAATTTAAGGGAGATAACTAGTAGTGCAACCATAATAAAGTTCATTTTTTCATTTAATTTTTATTGCTTTTAATATAATAAAAGGAATGATGATTAAAGCTGTCGTTTTTAGTTTATTTAGTTTAAACTTGAATAATGGAATAAACAAGACACTTTGCAATGTTCATGAGGACTTATTTATTTAAGAGAATTTAAAATATATAGTAATATTTAAAAAAATATATATATATTATAATTATCACAATTAAAAAAATCTTTCACCAAGTAATATAGTACATTATATTATAATACAGTTCATATACAACTGTTGGGTAAAGCTTAAAGTTACAGAAAGAGGATGTTTTGACAGTCACCAAAACTGCCAGACATTTAAACTCTCTGTTTGGCTGTACGTTGACAACATACTGTAAACAACACGCCATTTTTGGCATTTGCCCCAACATTTTCCTTTCATCAAACTGATGAGCTATAATTATCACGTTAACTGCGAGACGATCGGTATCGTCATCTGACAGATTTCAAAAGCTTTGGTATTTTCTCGCATATTGACCAATCATGCGTAAAGCTCAGACCAGACGGATGATTCAAATAAAACCAACTCACAGAAAACATGCCAATGGAAACATCAACAACATACTGCAAATGTTTCAACTCTAATTGACATTTTGTATGGCTGATCAATGCAGAAACATCCAGAAAAGTCCCAGATTCTATATAAGATTAGCTCTATGAACAGCATCTGTCAATAAAGTTATTGAACCAAGAATTTTCCTTTAAACAATTAAGGCCTTCAGAGGTTTTAACTTAATTATTTTAACTGTAATTTTTGGTAATTTTCGATCCTAGTTATACTCTTTGTGAACATGTTCTCTGAGCGCATTTAAAATCAGATGGAGGACAGACAGGAGTAATAAACATTATTTCCCACGGGGAGTAAAATGATGGGAAGAACTCTCTCACTCCGTATGTCTTAGTTATCTAATTATTGACAGTGATCTCCAACAGATAATCAGAGATGACCGGCAGGTTATGGGTTTTATTAGACCTCGGGGAACCTGTGGCCCTAGATCAGCCCTCGCCTGAGGATAATAATTCTGCTATAATAATAATCATAGGAAAGAAGGAAAGAAAGCAAGAAATAAAATAAAATAAAATAAAATACAATAAAAATGAAAAAAAGGACACATGGGTTCAGGTCCAAAACCTGTTCTAAAAGTTAGCAATCATAATTTTAATTTGCATATCTAATTTTGACAAAATTCTAGGGAACATCATATGTATCCTTTTCATTGCAATGAGCTTGAAGAAGAAGAAGAAAATCACATTTCTAAAAGATTTTCAGGATAATAATTCTGCTATAATAATAATAATAGGAAAGAAAGTAATAAAATAAAATAAAATAAAATAAAATAAAATAAAATAAAAAATGAAAAAAGGACACACAGGTTCAGGTCCAAAACCTGTTCTAAAAGTTAGCAATCATAATTTTAATTTGCATATCTAATTTTGACAAAATTCTAGGGAACATCATATGTATCCTTTTCATTGCAATGAGCTTGAAGAAGAAGAAGAAAATCACATTTCTAAAAGATTTTCAGGATAATAATTCTGCTATAATAATAATAATAGGAAAGAAAGTAATAAAATAAAATAAAATAAAATTAAATAAAATAAAATAAAATAAAATAAAATAAAATAAAATAAAATAAAATAAAAAATGAAAAAAGGACACACAGGTTCAGGTCCAAAACCTGTTCTAAAAGTTAGCAATCATAATTTTAATTTGCATATCTAATTTTGACAAAATTCCAGGGAACATCATATGTATCCTTTTCATTGCAATGAGCTTGAAGAAGAAGAAAATCACATTTCTAAAAAAATTTCAGGATAATAATTCTGCTATAATAATAATAATAATAATAATAATAGGAAAGAAAGTAATAAAATAAAATAATAAAATAAAATTGAATCCAAGAATGCATTGCAATGAGCTCCTCAAAATATATAAATAAATAAAATAAAATAAATAAATAAATAAATAAAAATCAGGATAGTAATTCTTGTATAATAATATAGACATGTAATGCTGCGGAGAAAAGGAAAGAAAGCAAAAAGTAAAATAATAAAAAGTAAAGTAAAGTAAAATGGACACACGGGTTCAGGTCCAAAACCAGTTAGCTATCATAATTTTAATATGCATATCTAATTTTGGCCAAATTCTTGCAAACCATCACATGTATCCTTTATAGGGAAGGCAATCCCAGAATGCACTGCAATGAGCAAAAAAAAAAAAATTATTCAAAACAGAAAATGATAGACAAATGCAGTTTAAATCGAATTGACTGTTTTACCCAATACTGTGTGTACACTCTAAAAATGCTGGGTTAAAAATAACCCAAGTTGTGTTAAATATGGACAAACCCAGCGATTGGGTTGTTTTAACCCAGCAGTTGGGTTAAATGTTTGCCCAACCTTCTGGGTAGTTTTATTTAACTCAACTATAGTTTAAAAATTACTATATTGCTCACTTTAAATTAACCCAAAATTATTAATAATTTCCATTTTCAGCCCAACTTGGGTTGTTTTTAACCCAGCACTTTTTTATAGTGTGGACAAACCCAGCCATTGGATTAAATGTTAGTCCAACCCGCTGGATAGCTTTATTTAACTCAACTATTGTTTAAAAATGACTATATGGCTGGCTTAAAATGAACCCAAAATAGGTTGGAAATTAAAAATCAGACACATAATTAGAGGCAACAATAATAATCAAAAGGTGAACATTTTTATTAATAAGCAATTTAATGAATGAATATTGTTTAATTATTATTCATTGAACTTATAATTAAATGTTCATTTCTTAAACATATTAATACATGTTAATTTCCAACATACTTTGAGTTCATTTTAAGCAAGCAATACAGTAATTTTTAATCAATAGATTGGGTCAAACATTGAACACACCTGCTAAACAACCCAATCGCTGAGTTTGTCCATTTTTAACCCAGCTTGGGTTGTTTTTAACCCAGCATTTTTTATGTTGTGTATGCAACATGCTAAAGGCAAAACAGAATCATTTACAAATTGTAAGACGCAATTAGAACGAGAAAACAAATCACTGCATATATGGGTAACAAAAAAAGCACATTTCAAAAAGTGTAAATACGCTGAGGTTTAGTCAACCACACACACATCCCCATATAGCAAGAAATCAGAGCACACTCGCACCACTGTTTCCATACGTGGCCCTTTTGAACAGAGATTGGAAGTGAGTATAATTGTGGTGGGGGTCATAATCCGTGCGATGAAAAGCCGGGAAAGAAAACACGCGACAGGGGCCAAAAGGAATCTCAGTCCGGCCGCCTCCGTGCACAATATGGGCTCTCATACAGCGGGGCCGTGGCCATAAACCACACTGTGTTATTCACTGCGCTCTTAACACCCACAAACCTAATAAAAGATGACTGTCTCTCCCTTTCTCAACCCCCTTTGCTCTCGCTCTTCTGTCTCTTACTGTTATTTTCTCCATATACTGTTCTGGCAAATGAGTGTGATTTCGAACACACTGTGCTGAGATTCCCGTTTCTATGCTCTCAAAACAGAACGGCAGTTCAGTCGCCATCATGCTTTATATTAAGGCTCTGGATCTTGAATCAATGCGTCTAGCAGGTTTTAGGACTGGTTTGGGCCAGGATGAGTTTTCTGTATGGTAGCTCAAAACCCTATTCTGCAAGAATCTGATTTGGATTGAATGGAAGTCTGATGGAATTTTTTTTTTTAGTTTTTATGCATTAAATATAAGTGTTTAGGTGTAAGGAGAGAGCGGCACTTTATTTCAGCATATCTAGGAGTGAAATTCACCTGGCACACACTCTCTCTCACACACACACACACACATCTGTTAAGGATTTGTGGATGTGAACGCTGCCCGGCCCTAAGAAGACTCAGTCTCTTTGACTATTTTTTTCACTTGACTCACTCCAGTTGTCATAACCACTCAAATTCATGCAGATCTGTGTACCACCAGCAAGAAAGAGAAAGAAAAATTAGAGGACTATAAGAAAAGCTGAAGTAGAGGGATATACATATATGTAGACATGGTCAAAACGATCAAACTGAGTATCAGAATGGGGAAGAAAGCTGATTTAAGTGACTTTGAACATGTCATGGTTGTTGGTGCCAGACGGGCTGGTCTGAGTATTTCAGAAACATCTGATCTACTGGGATTTTCACATGCAACCATCTCTAAGGTTTACAGAGAATGGTCCGATGGCAGTTCTGTGGCTGAAAATGAATTTTTGATGCCAGAGGTCAGAAGAGAATAGACTGGTTCAGCTGATACAAAGGCAACAGTAACTCAAATAAGCACTCGTTACAACCGAGAAGAGCATCTCTGAACACACAACACGTCTACTCTTGAAGCAGATGATCTACAGCAGCAGAAGACACAGCGGTGACACTCCTGTAAGCCGAGAACAGAAAACTGAGGATACAATTCACACAGACTCACCAACACTGGACAATAGAAGATTGGAAAAACGTTGCCTGGTCTGATGAGTCTCAATTGCTGCGACATTCAGATGTTAGGGTCAGAATTTGGTGAAAACAACATGAAAGCATGGATCCATCCTTCCTTGTATCAATGGTTCAGGCTGCTGGTGGTGTAATGGTGTGAAGGAGATTTTCTTGGCACAATTTTGGCCTTGATATACTTCAGACGAAAGTCAGTCATCTTCATGTACAGTGGGTATGGAAAGTATTCAGACCCCCTTAAATTTTTCACTCTTTGTTATATTGCAGCCATTTGCTAAAATCATTTAAGTTCATTTTTTTCCTCATTAATGTACACACAGCACCCCATATTGACAGAAAAACACAGAATTGTTGACATTTTTGCAGATTTATAAAAAAAGAAAAACTGAAATATCACATGGTCCTAAGTATTCAGACCCTTTGCTCAGTATTTAGTAGAAGCACCCTTTTGATCTAATACAGCCATGAGTCTTTTTGGGAAAGATGCAACAAGTTTTTCACACCTGGATTTGGGGATCCTCTGCCATTCCTCCTTGCAGATCCTCTCCAGTTCTGTCAGGTTGGATGGTAAACGTTGGTGGACAGCCATTTTTAGGTCTCTCCAGAGATGCTCAATTGGGTTTAAGTCAGAGCTCTGGCTGGGTCATTCAAGAACAGTCACGGAGTTGTTGTGAAGCCACTCCTTCATTATTTTAGCTGTGTGCTTAGGGTCATTGTCTTGTTGGAAGGTAAACCTTCGGCCCAGTCTGAGGTCTTGAGCACTCCGGAGAAGGTTTTCGTCCAGGATATCCCTTACTTGGCCGCATTCATCTTTCCCTCGATTGCAACCAGGTCGTCCTGTCCCTGCAGCTGAAAAACACCCCCACAGCATGATGCTGCCACCACCATGCTTCACTGTTGGGACTGTATTGGACAGGTGATGAGCAGCGCCTGGTTTTCTCCACACATACCGCTTAGAATTAAGGCCAAAAAGTTCTATCTTGGTCTCATCAGACCAGAGAATCTTATTTCTCACCATCTTGGAGTCCTTCAGGTGTTTTTTAGCTAACTCTATGCGGGCTTTCATGTGTCTTGCACTGAGGAGAGGCTTCCGTCGGGCCACTCTGTCATAAAGCCCCGACTGGTGAAGGGCTGCAGTGATGGTTGACTTTCTACAACTTTCTCCCATCTCCCGACTGCATCTCTGGAGCTCAGCCACGGTGATCTTTGGGTTCTTCTTTACCTCTCTCACCAAGGCTCTTCTCCCCCGATAGCTCAGTTTGGCCGGACGGTCAGCTCTAGGAAGGGTTCTGGTCGTCCCAAACGTCTTCCATTTAAGGATTATGGAGGTCACTGTGCTCTTAGGAACCTTAAGTGCAGCAGAATTTTTTTGTAACCTTGGCCAGATCTGTGCCTTGCCACAATTCTGTCTCTGAGCTCTTCAGGCAGTTCCTTTGACCTCATGATTCTCATTTGCTCTGACATGCACTGTGAGCTGTAAGGTCTTATATAGACAGGTGTGTGGCTTTCCTAATCAAGTCCAATCAGTATAATCAACACAGCTGGACTCAAATGAAGGTGTAGAACCATCTCAAGGATGATCAGAAGAAATGGACAGCACCTGAGTTAAATATACGAGTGTCACAGCAAAGGGTCTGAATACTTAGGACCATGTGATATTTCAGTTTTTCTTTTTTAATAAATCTGCAAAAATGTCAACAATTCTGTGTTTTTCTGTCAATATGGGGTGCTGATGTGTACATTAATGAGGGAAAAAAAAAAGAACTTAAATGATTTTAGCAAATGGCTGCAATATAACAAAGAGTGAAAAAATTTAAGGGGGTCTGAATACTTTCCGTACCCACTGTATATAGTGCTTTTTACAATACATATTGTTTCAAAGCAGCTTCACAGTGACAATAGGAAAATTATTATCAAGCTAAATTTGTTTTTTGATTGAATCACAAAATTGTTAATTATTACTTTAGGGGCCACTTAAATGACAAACCGAATACCTGTAATGCATTCTTGCCGTTCATTTATGTGTTTAGTCTATAGGTTTGTGTGTCTGAGTGTGTATGTGCGGAGAAGCTTGGTCTTTTTTTAAAAAGTGATATTTGCCAAATTACTTGGTTGGTCCGCATAATACAGAAAAATGAGTTGTGTCCGCGAATCTATGCGAACTGGAAACAAAGAATGAACTGAAAACGAAAACAAAGAATGAACTAATGTGACGTCATTTCGAACAAAATCAGGCCAAAATGAAGTTTGTTTTGTGTTTGTTTAGAGAGTTCAAAATGGCTTGCCAAAGTGAACACTCAAGAAAAGTTCCCTCCAGCTGCAAAACACCTTCGTACTACCATTGGTCTGTGATGATAACGTAATAGGAGGCAGAATAAAATACCATATAAACGTGACGTGACTTTACTGGAGTGCTAATTTGCAGAGTTCGTGCTAACATACCCATGTTGTTATGCTCAGATGCTTTTCTTATGCTTTCTGTATTCAAAATGCTTAAAATTTGTTCTGTTAATTTTGTTACTGAGCATTGAGCAACTGAGCATCATTTAAACTCCACAGCCTACCTGAGTATTGTTGCTGACCATGTCCATCGCTTTATGACCACAATAAACCATCTTCTGATGGATACTTCCAGCAGGATAACGCACCACAAAGCTCAAATCATCTCAAACTGGTTTCTTGAACATGACAGTAAGTTCACTAGACTCAAATGGACTCCACAGTCACCAGATCTCAATCCAATAGAGCAGCTTTGGGATGTGGAGGAACAGGAGATTCACATCATGGATGTGCAGCCAACAAAAGGTTGTCCAACCAGGTACTAGCAAATTCTACCTATTAAAATGATCTATCTGTCTATCTATACACACATACAAACATATATACATTTTACATGATCATTTTCTGAGCTCTAATCTAGAATGAAATATAAAAATATGAATGAATTCTCATAATGAATTCTCACATGTGTACATAACATCATATTCAATTGTTCAATTGTATTTCAACAGAGCAAGGAACATCCTTTTCCATCACATGACCTTTTAAAACAGCTTTTTATAAAGCTAAACAAAAACAATCATTCATATCTTGGCACAATCATCACATGTTACAGACTCTGAGGCCTTACGCAGCTCTGCAGCATGTACAGTATGACAGTAACTTTAAGAAGTGGAAACTCACGCAAGTCCAACACAAGCAAATCCTCAACTGCCTGTGGCTCTAAAACAAGCCAATGAGGGAAACAGCTTGAACCAGTTCTACTCTCTCCAGTTCACAGGAAAACATTTCCATGTAGGAATGAATGCCTTAAGTGCAGCGCTGTCGTGAACGGATGGATCTCTTACTCACGGCTCGCTGAAATGACACGGCCTTATCTGACGCATCTAATACTGTAATGGCATTATTGGCATGGAAGAAGTAAATTGTCTCAGCCAAAAGATATCATAAAGCCGAACGGCGCTAACCACTGCAGACACAGATGATAGCTCTCGCTCACTCAAATCTGATAAGAGAGTTTCATGCCCACTTGCCCGTTCAAATATTGTGGTAGAGAAATGACTAGCACACACTCCAACACATGAAGGCACAAACAGAACGACCCCAAAGATTAAAACTGTTTGAATGTCAATGCATTACATTCAAAATATCAAAGAAAATACTATATCGATTCAACGCTGGATTTGCACAAAAGATTAACATGATGGCACATGCCAGTGGATGAGTTGAATCTACGGAAGAGGATTAGGGCCAAGCAATAATAAAAAAGTAAAACCATCTCGAGATTAAACTCGTTAAATTACGAGAAAAAACTTGTTAAATTTCGAGAAAAAAGTTGAGATAATGTTGAGAATAAAGTCATTAAATTATGAGAAAAAAGTTGTTAAATTACGAGAACAAATTTGTTAAATTATGAGAAAAATGTAGTTAAATTTCGAGAAAAAAGTCGAGATATAATGTTGAGAATAAACTCGTTAAATTACGAGAAAAAAGTTGTTAAATTACGAGAACAAATTCGTTAAATTATGAGAAAAATGTCGTTAAATTTCGAGAAAAAAGTCTAAATATAATGTTGAGAATAAAGTCATTAAATTATGAGAAAAAAGTCGTTAAATTACAAGAACAAATTCATTAAATTACGAATTTGTTCTCATAATTTAACGACTTTTTTCTCGTAATTTAATGACTTTATTCTCATAATTTAATGACTTTATTCTCAACATTTTATCTCAACTTTTTTCTCGAAATTTAACGAGTTTTTTCTCGAAATTTAACAGCTTTAATCTCGAGATGGTTTTATTTGTTTTATTATTGCTTGGCCCTAATCCTCTTCCATATGAATCAACTCCACAGCAACTACATACATTTATCCACTAACCATTCAGAAACGTCCAGTTTCATTCTAAAAGTTGTAACTTCTTCCTGAGTCTCTCCATCAGTGTCGACTCCGGTTTGAACAATGTAAGGCTGAACACCGTTACTGACAATCCTCATTTTGGCTGCGTGAGATTCTCCAGCTTTGTTGTTGTTGAGCTGTTAAAGCTCCGCCCTCTTCTGGAAAGGGGGCCGGGAGCAGCAGCTCATTTGCATTTAAAGGGACACACACAAAAACAGTGTGTTTTTGCTCACACCCAAATAGGGGCAAATTTGACAAGCTATAATAAATGATCTGTGGGGTATTTTGAGCTGAAACTTCACAGACACATATATAAAGTATATACATACACACACATACATATTTTTTCTACCATTTTGCAATTTGAATTTGTCATTATTCGCCAGTGTCTGTGTGTGTGCAGGTGTCGATCACACCATGGCCTCATGGACCCCGGCCTCATGTTGGGTCCAGATTAGAAAATGCCTGTGTCACGGCTGTAATGAACCCAGGAGACTAACCTCGCTACCACTGCATGTCTGCACGAAGACTGAATCTGAGCCTGAGAATCTAATCCTCAGAGCTATGTGTGCTATTCCCCCACTGAGTCAGGTGCAAACAGGTTAAATTGTGCTAACAGGACAGAGAACGGCCCCTTTGTGCTTTCAGTGCTTTGAAGAACTCACCAAAAAATGTGTTTGCTTTCAAGCTCCTCAGGTGTGAGTGATATGACATGGAAGCCAGGAGGCCTGTCCCTCCAGTGGAGCTTGATGATTGCATTGCATTGTGACTTTCAGAGTTATTGTTTTTTTGTGCTGTAAACTGCCAAGTGTGATGCACAGGCGTCAGTCAGGTCAATTTCTCTAGTTTTTTCATGCTGCTCCTGGAGACATGGAGTATAAGAGGGACGGAGAGACAGAGACGTGCAGTGGGGCCAGAATGAAATTACGTGCATTCGTCTCCCCCGCTAGTGAGCAGAGTTTATGCAAATGAGCCACCGCTGGGTTATTGCAAGAGGAATATCAATGGAGTAATTACTGTTACACGATGGGCCGATGTCTTTCTCCCAAATCACTGTCTCTCTCTCTCTCTCTCACACACACACACACGCACACACATAAAGAGGCAGCAAGTTAATAAAGAGAGTGTCTGGGAGGAAGAGCTTCCCAGAGGGCCTCAGCCATCTGAAAACTGCTAAATGGCTGCTTGGGTTCCTGCAGGAGCCCACAGCACAGATAAAATGATTGAAGAGCACAGCGAAAAAGAGAATAAAAGAAAAGACAAAAAAATTAAAAACAGGAAAACAAACAAAAAGAAAAAAAAATAAGAAAAGAAAAAATAGGAAGAAAAGAAAAAAATAGAAAGAAAAGAAAAAAGATTAGAAGAGAAAAAGAAAAAAATACAACAGATAGATAGAACGACAGAATGATAGATAGAATGATAGAACGACAGAACGATAGATAGAATGATAGAACGACAGAATGACAGAACAATAGATAGATAGACAGACAGACAGATAGATAGAATGACAGATAGATAAATCGATTGATGGATAGATAGAACGACAGATAGATAGAATGACATAGATAAATCGATAGATGATAGATAGATAGATAGAATGACAGATAAATAGATAGATAGATAGATAGATAGATAGATGATAGAACGACACAGAAAGACAGATAGATAGATAGGTAGGTAGAACGATAGACAGATAGAACGATAGATAGATAGATAGATAGATAGATAGATAGATAGATAGATAGATAGATAGATAGATAGATAGATAGATAGATAGATAGATAGATAGATAGATAAAATCAATAGACCGATAGATAGATAGATAGAATGACAGATAGAACGACAGATAGATAGATAAATAGATAGATAGATAGATAGAACGACACATATATAGAACGACACATAGATAAATCAATAGATAGATAGATAGAACGACACATAGATAGATAGATAGATAGAACGACACATAGATAGATAGATAGATAGATAGATAGATAGAACGACAGATAGAACGACAGATAGATAGATAGATAGATAGAATGACAGATAGAACGACAGATAGATAGATAGAATGACAGATAGACATAGAACGACTGATAGAACGACATAGATAGATAGATAGATAGAACGACAGATAGATAGATAGATAGACAGATAGAACGACAGATAGATAGAACGACACAGATAAATCGATAGATAGATAGATAGATAGATAGATGATAGAACGATACAGAAAGACAGATAGATAGATAGGTAGGTAGAACGATAGATAGATAGATAGATAGATAGATAGACAGATAGATAGATAGATAAAATCAATAGACCGATAGATAGATAGATAGATAGAACGACAGATAGATAGATAAATAGATAGATAGATAGAACGACACATATATAGAACGACACATAGATAAATCAATAGATAGATAGATAGATAGATAGAACGACACATAGATAGATAGATAGATAGATAGATAGATAGAATGACAGATAGAACGACAGATAGATAGAATGACAGATAGACAGATAGAACGACAGATAGAACGACATAGATAGATAGATAGATAGATAGATAGAACGACAGATAGATAGATAGATAGACAGATAGAACGACACATAGATAAATCGATAGATAGATAGATAGATAGATAGATAAAATCAATAGACCGATAGATAGAACGACAGATAGATAGATAGATAGATGCACTATTGGTGTGTGTGTGTGTGTGTGTGTGTGTGTGTGTGTGTGTGTGTGTGTGTGTGTGTGTGAACACTATGACGCTGCAGATGGGGGTAATATCAGCTGGTGGGTTTTCAGTCAGTACCCAGGGGGGACGTCAAATCTCAGAGTTACATCTTCAGGGAGGGTTGAACACACACACACACACACACACACACACACACACAATCACAATATTAGCTCTTGGAAATAAAGCACCCTGTCTCCCATGAGCCCTAGGTGACAAATTTTCCTTGTCAAGTCTCAGCACTCTGGAGCGAAGCATTCATCTGACTCTACAACAACACAACGTCCCACACAAATACAGTTAAATACATATTTAAACAATCAGAGTTACTGTCAGACTTCTGTGTCCAATGTTTACTTTCTCTTCAGATATCAAATAATATAATAATAAATAATATGAGATCAGTTAGTTTTTACACAGTGGTATAAAGAAAAAATGCATGGTACAAAAGCTTGACATTTCTCTTTCTCTGTACCAGTTTCCAGTCTGGTTCTAATTTGCTTGCTCGGTAATAAAAATAATTAATTAATTCAACAAATGTTATTTTTCTCCACAACACACTCTCCCTCCCGGAGATGCCCCATAAATGTGTGCAGTAATGTCAGACGGCTGCCGTTTGTGTTTGTTTCACACACTCTCTCAGATGAGACTTTGATCCTTAAAGCCGTTATGAATCTACCCTATAAACGCCTGTTTCTCTCGGACACTTTAAGTGCCACGCTGCCCTGCTCCAGACGTCGGGACGGAAGTCTCATCGGGGGGAAGAGTCTGCGGAGGCTTAGCTGTCGGTCCAAGAATGTCTCGTGATGGAGGATGTTTACGGGCAGTTACATTTCACTCATGCTAAAAGTATCAGATGCAGAACATTTCAAATTTTTATAGTTTTATAAATTGATAAAAATAAGCAAATATATACATAACTCAAAAGTAAAACAACCGAAGGCAATGCAGTACTGAAAACAAAACAAAAAAAAAATGTATTCATAACCTAAATTCAGATTTAGGTTTTTGAGGAAACATTCCAGGATTTTTCTCCATCGGCCATTTTCGGAAAAAAAAAAAAATTCTATACTTTTTAACCACAAATGCTCATCTTGCGCTGCTCTGTGATGCGCCACACATTACGTAATCATGAAAGGTCACGCGTGTCATAGGAGGGAGTATCACGGTAGGGCGAAAAACTCCATCTCATTTTCTCCTCCAACTTCAAAATCGTCCAACATCATTGTTTTACTTTTTTTTGTAAAGGCTGTTTGACTTAGTCTTTGCTTGTTCACTTTTTAAACACTTGCTTAGTACTTCCGCCTACATCACACGTGACCTACGTGATTACGTAATGCGTGGCGCACCGCAGAGCTAGTGCAAGATGAGCATTTGTGGTTAAAAAGTATATACATTTTAATTTTTTTTTTAGAAAATGACCAATCATTTCTCTAGATAAGACCTTTATTCCTTGTCTGGGATCATGTAGAGCTCTTTGAAGCTGCACTGAAACTGACATTTGGACCTTCAACCCGTTGAACCTTGTTGAAGTCCACTATATGGAGAAAAATCCTGGAATGTTTTCCTCAAAATCCTTAATTTATTTTTGACTGAAGAAAGAAAGACATAGACATCTTGGATGACATGGGGGTGAGTAAATTATCAGGAAACTTGAATTCTGAACTAATTCTAAATTCTGAATTAGTGAACTAATCCTGTAATTGTCATAAAAATAAAGTCCACAATGAAAAACAAATCGTAATAGTCCTAAAACATAAAACAATTATGTTATATATTCATATAAATAATGCATATAAAAAGTAAAAACCAACAAACCAACAAATGGCTTCAATAAACACCTATGCAGCCAGGCATTATCAGTGTGACAACAGAAGGCTCTAATGCTAATATTGCATTGTATGATTATACATGATAAATTCCTACAACTGGTTTCCAGGGAATATACTGCTTTTAACTAAGTGTGAGCGAGCATGTCAGTCATTTGTGATTCAGCAGACACACACACTCTGTGGTTGGTATGTGGCATGGCAAGAAAATATCATGTGGTCACACTCCAACTCTATAACCCATCTCACTGTGGCACGGCCACTCTTCTCACCCTAGTGCTGACAGCAAAAAACACATTTACTGTGCACACACACAGTGAAAAAAGCCTATTTTTAGGGCCTTTGCATTGTGGCATTATTTTCATGACAATTAAAAATTTTTCCTTTTGAAGTCTCATTACTGTAATGCAAGACTAATGTACAGAAAACTAATATAATAAACTAATTAATAATGATGAAAAATAATAAAATATTTAAGTTGTAAAATATTTATACATAATTATTTTGCTGATTTTAATATTTTTTATTAATTTTTAAATGTGCTTGATATTCATGAAAATAAATATATAATAAATTATTTATTAGTTTTTTTTATAAAATAATTTTTTTGGTAATTTTTCTTACTGTAAATCAGTAATAGGTATTGAATTACAGTAATGAGAGTCAAAATTTAAATTAAAAAAAGCAATGGCATTGCGGTAATGAAAACTAGACTTTTTTCCCTATTGCATTTTGAGGGAAAATGTGCTTAACAGGCATGAAAATAAATAAAAATAAATAAAATAATTAAATATTTAAAAAAAAAAAAAAATGAAATAAATAGATAACTAACTAAATCAGCATTATTTAATTTCAGCTAAATTATTTTTTTATTTCTTCTTATTTATTTATTTATTTATTTATTTTAATACAACCAGAACAAGTTCTTAACAGGTTTCATGAGATTCCAGAAACGTTAAAGGTCAAATCTGACACATCTGACACACATGTGGAATCAAACTAAACACTGGTACCAAACTAAACCAAAAAACTAACGCAAACACTCAAAAACCAAAACAAACGAACTGCAATAGTGAGTGAGTAATACCAGTAATACTGAGCACTGAGGTGCCAGGAGCTCGAGAGTGGAACATCATCGAAAACACTACGATTTATAATGACAAGAAAGCACGTAAGAACAACAGCATAAATCTGGGACAGACACCACGAGGGGCGGAGGCTATAAACTACAGCGAGGTCAAAGGAAAATATTTTTGGGAGACACAAGACAAGGAAGCAACTGGATACTGTATCAGCATAAAAACAATAACAAAAGGAAATTGAATTATCCGTCTTGGGGAGCAAAGTTCAACCGCACTGTCAAAGCTGTGGTGTTTATTCAGTCGAAAAAATGGATCGATGTTGTATAGTGAATCAACGGCAATGATCGCTGATTTCTAGATGTGATTACTGAAGCCTGAAAACATGTCTTAGCTGGTTTGCAATAATGAGGATACTTCTGAGTGCATGTCAACACAAGGTTTTAGAAATTTAAGAGCAGAAACTGGATAACAATAGCTTTAAAACCATGTCAGCATATGTAAGTTAAATATACACGTCATGAAAAATTTAAAAAGGATGATAACAGATTTGTCATTTTTTAGGTGAACTATCCCTTTAAAGTGATCATGAAATCAAAATTGACAATTCCTAGTTTTTATGGAATAACTGCAGACCTTCAGAATTTAGTTAAAGAAATCATGAACTGCATTATTTTATTATTTTATAATGTTTCATGTGGTGCACTTATAATGTTAGTATGATTTTTACACATGAAATTGTCATAATTTAGAAATAAAAGGCATTTTTCCTACCCCTCTGATTTGAACGCTCTGTTTAAAGGGGCGTGTCTGCTGTGAGGACTTCAGTGTAAACGCCCACTGCTGTGATTGGCTGACATCTTTGCATATGAAATAGCTAAGTATTACATGTTTAACTCTCTCTAAATTTTTTTGCACATTTTTACTATTACAGCTCTCAAGGTTAACTAATCGTGAAAAGTGTTGATTATAGCATTACATTTAGATCTATGGCATTATATTTAGATTGTCTAATGAAAGGTTGCAGTGATGAACATTGTAGACGATCACAGACATGTTGTTGAGCGCATGAATGCTGTGATCTTGTCATGAATGCTTTCATCATAACTAGCAGTGCAAACACAATGTAAATAAGAGATTTGTTGATTATAGTTTTGGCAGCGAGTCCTGGGGCCTGTTTCATAAAACAAGCTTACCAAATAAGCTAGGCTTGTTTCAGTTAGCCTGATTATTTTGAACCAAATCAAATGACAATAAATCAGACTTACTGAAATAAACCTGGATTATTTGGTAAACTTGTTTTATGAAACATGCCCCAGAACTGTTAAACTCATTCTGTTTGATTGACAGCTCCAGTGATTGTAAAGGGAGCGTTCTTTGAAAACAATTTTACTCACATAAGTGTTGTGCCGTTCCTGTTAGATCCTATGAGCCTTGGATATACTTCATTTTTTTACACGTATGCTAGCTGTATGCTCACAGTCAAATGCAAAGCCTTGGAAAGTATACTTCATTTGACTCGTGCGCATACAGAGGCGTTCGACACATGCGCAGTTCGCCATGAGTTACATCCCATGTAAACATCTTTGTATTCTTTCATGCTAGAGTTTTACAAATTGAGGGATACTTTCTAACCTCTTCGCACAATCCCTCGTCTATGTAGGCCTCCGTTGTTGCTGTAGCTTGCATGTGTTCTGGTCGGTTCTGTTTATGCAGTTTTTCTTTGACTACCTTGTGAATCCACACCCCCAGGGCACGGTTGCCACTTTGTGGATAAAGTAATTACTGCAAAAACAATTAAATGCACATAAAAGTATGCACGGTTACAAAAAACAGAGGTGCGCTTACTCTTCTGATGACGAAATCCAGCGTCAAAAGGAAGGTTATGATGCGAAAGTGTTTTTTAAACATTATGCACTCTTCAAAGGCATGTTTATCGCTTAGTTGCTCGATCCAGTGTTAGAATCATGTGTTATTTACCTACTACTTGTCACATGTGAATCAATGAAGTAGGCGTTGATCATCTTCTGCAGAGATGGTCTGGTACATTCCCAAATGAGTTGTTCTCTGGGCTTGGTTTCAATAAAAGCTGTTTTTGGACTAACAAGGAAGTTTTCAGTTTCAGTTATCCTTATAGTATGATGAAAATTAGATTTTTTAATTCATGACACCTTTAAAGTTTGGTGTATGTAAAGCTGCTGAAGTGGAGATTTCTGGAGGAAAAAAACTCACAGCCTTTAAAGATATGTTTTATAATTGAAATCCACAGATGCAGATAGTGCAATAAAATAAACACTTTTGTATTTTTGCATCCAAAACATATTTTGGATGTTTTCGTTCCGCTAGTCTGAAACAACACATTATAAAAAAGCCAAATGCCTGTAGTGTCTTGCCTTAAAACAGCCAAGAGATCACGTTATGACAAGCTGTCTTCATACCATAAGCTGCATGTGATGACCTAACTAAAGATGCTTTGATGTGGATGCTGCTGGTTAAGATAGTGGGAAGGAACTGACCCAAACCATGTGCCGCACAGACCTGAGATCAGCCCCCGAGCATCACACAGGCGCCACGCACAGTGGCAGGTCTCCGCACATCTCCCCGTCCAGCTCGCTCAAAGCGCGATGCTGAAGCCCCTGCTGGGAAGAGAAGGCTAGAGCTGGGCTCGGGTTACGAGCTGCGGCCTGGGGAGGGAGCCTGCCTTGCTTTCTTCTCTCAGACCTCCAGCCTGGACCCACTACCGAGCAGAGACAAACCTGAGCAGGGCCCGTGGCCGGCGGAGAGCCCGGGTGACCTCTGCCAGCAGGGCGTGGTGACCAGCAGCTACAGCACCACGGCTGAAGAAGGATGGGGCCATGAGTGGCCTCCAGCAGCTTTCTTTGAGGAGAGAAGTGCTACAGCCTTAGGGAAGGAAGACTTTATGAGCTGGAAAGCTGCTGCAAGAAACCCCTTAAGTTAAGAAAACCCTTGATTTATGTGTATTATCACTAAGGGCTTCATTTCCCTAATAAAGGAGTTTCTTGGAACTGGGAACTAAGTGTGTTGTTGTGGTCAGGGTTGTGCAAAATTCAGAACTTAAGAATTGGCTTCCTTAGAATTTAATTAATGTACATTTGAATTGAATTGGTCCAGTATTATTTTTTTAACTAAAACTCAGATCTATCTATCTATCTATCTATCTATCTATCCGTCCGTCCGTCTGTCTGTCTGTCCATCCATCCATCCATCATCCATCCATCCCTTCAAACATGTTTTTGTCATGCCAACATTCAAAGACTGTACTTTGCAACCTTTGATTTTGCAAATCTACAGTCATGAATTTCTTTGAAATTCAATTTCCAAGTCTTCATCCTTCCATTCAAATTCAAATAGCAATTTTGCATCCTCTTCACTACATTAATTCAAATTCGATTCAAATTCAGCAATTGAATTCTTAATTCACTTGAATGGTGCACTTAGCTGTTCAAGTGTATTTAATTTCTCTTCTCGCAGGCAACATTACGTCCTCGAGAACATGTTGGGAAATAGAAGAATATTGGACTGTATTAAAATACCCTTAAAAATTCACACACTAGCTTGACAACACCTGATTTATAGTTACAACTGCATGTAAAGTTCCTATGATCATGGAGGTTTGTGTCCATTTCAGCCTGATGCTGATTGTACACAACGAGTGCAAAAACAAAGCACACAGAACCCTTCAGTGAAGTCACATGATCCTGTCTACATTTTTTAAGCGTTCTGTAGCAATGGTTAAAGAGGTTTACTCAGGAGTGGGCTGGTGTCAAAAAAGTCCACTCACTTTCGATTGCATGTATCAGTTTTGACGCACAACCTTCAAATTTAGCAGAGGGAAGTTACAGGCTATTTCTGGGCTGCTGAGGAGGAAGACATGCCCTACTTTAAGCTGGTCATCAGTACCAGGCAATCCCCTCACACTGCGAGGTGTTGTAAGGTCATGGAGAAAAGGAGAAGAGAGTGCCAAAACACCCTAAATCAACAAGACTTACCCTCAAAGCTTGTGCAACAGCAGTCATGGAGCATGATGCTGAATCACACAGCGTACAAAGAGAAGATGAGCCCACTGATCTCAAACTAGTCTTATATTTCTTAGTTTTAGTGCACAGTTTCACCAAAGTTTTTCTGTATATTCTGTATACATAGTGTATACACTATTGTTCAAAAGTTTCTGGTCGGTCTCTTCTGCTCAACAAGGCTGCATAATAGTATAAAAACAGAAATATTGTGAAATATTATTACAATTTAAATGAACTGTTTTCCATTTGAATATATTTCACAAAGTAATTTATTCCTGTGCTCAAAGCTGAATTTTCAGCATCATTACTCCAGTCTTCAGTGTCACATGATCCTTCAGAAATCATTCTAATATGCTGATTTGCTGCTCAAGAAACATTTCTGATTATTATCAGTGTTGGAAACAGTTGTGCTGCTTCATATTTTTGTGGAAACTAATACATTTATTTCAGGATTTGTTGATGAATGGAAAGTTCAAAAGAACAGACTTTATTTGAAATACAAATCTTTTGTAACATTATAAATGCCTTTACTGTCACTTTTGATCAATTTAATGCTTCTTTGCTGAATTAAAGTTTCATTTTGTTAAAAAAAATTATAATGACCCCAAACTTTTGAATGGTAGTGTATATATAGAAACACAAATGGAGATGCAAAGTTATTTAAAATGGAAATTGGACTTGTTTAAAGATCTTTAATTCATTAAAAAATGTTTTTATATAACATTTTATAATTTGAAAATGAACAAAATGATTTTGATTACAATGGAGCTGTGGCCTAGAAGTTAACACACATACACCACATAATGCACCAGTTTCTTTGAATGGGCATAGTGATTTGTCTCAGATGTTGCTCCTAAAATGGACTGAATGAGAAATGAAAAACAAGAAATGGACACAAATGAAATATACTGTAGGGCTCTATTTTAACAATCTAAGCGCAATAGCACTTAGGGCGTGTCCTGAATCATCTTTTGCTAGTTTAACGACAGAAAAAATAGTCGGTGCGTCAGGCACATGGTCCAAAAGGGTTGTACCTAGTTTCTTAATAAGTCATGGGTGTGTTTTGGGCATAAAGTACAATAAACCAATCAGAGTGTCATCTCCCATTCCCTTTAAAAGCCAGTTGCTCGTGCACCATGCGGACTGCTATTTACATGGCGGAATTTGCAAGCGGAAAGACTGAACACTTCTCTAGCAAGGAATCATTTTATTTTTAATATTTGGCATGTTTGTGTGCTGCTGCACGTCCATGTGTGTAATAAGCAAAGTGTACACACGCCTATAGGCACATATAACTAACACGCTCTTTAAATAACAACAACAACAAAAATACTGCGATTTTGAAAAATATTGACTTTAGATCAGGATTTTGTTGGTCAATGGCGCAGTCATTTTCAGTTGCCTCAAAATAGCAACACGCCAACAATGTGCCTGAACACACCTCGTTTTCAGACCAGCACTACCATGGGCGAACAGATGGGCACGAGTGCATTTACTATTTAAACAACGTGGGCGCTGAACGTGAAATGATAACTAGCAAAAAACACTTGCATCGCGCCTGCCGTCGCATTGCATAGGGCCCATACTGTTACGTTAAACAAAATTAACAATAGCAGATCAGGGGTGCGTTTCCTGAAAGCATCGTTAGCCTTATATGGTTGCAAGTTCCATCATTACCCAATATAGTTAAACATTTTGGCGTTACCTGAAACCATTTTCAAACAGCATCATAAACTTGTGTGGTTGGAACGACAACTCTCGGGCTGTAGTTAGATGCATAAGTTGCGTAGGCTGTCAATGGAGGGACAGAAAGCTCTCAGATTTCATTTAAAAGATCTTCATTTGTGTTCCGAAGATGAACAAACGTCTTACGGGTTTGGAACGGCATGAGGGTGAGTAATTAATGACAGAATTTTCATGTTTGGGTGAACCTTACCATTACATTGTTTTACGGGATCATTTCATGTAGAATGTTTATGTTCAAACTGAAATCTCTGACTGCAGAATCTGAGCACAGTTTGAGACATTGTTCTATTCTGGATCTCTAGACGAGAGGCATATGAGATTAATAGGCTCTTTTTCTCAGGAGAAACATCTGAAAAACAGATCTAATTCATTTACACTCTTAAAAGTGAAGAGTTTTTGCAGCAATGCCATAGAAGAACCACAAAGAACCTAAAAGAACCATTTTGTTCCTCAGTGTGAAGAACATTTTAATAATCCAAACAACCTTTTTCCACTATAAATAACCTTTTGTGGGATGGAAAGATTCCAGGAATGTTCAAGGAACCATCAATGCCAATAAAGAACCTTTATTTTTAAGAGTGTACAGTGAATCACAGTGAACATATTCTCTGATAAACAGAGACGGAAAATTGAGCAATGGCATATTTCCAATATCTCAGTTGTTTCACCAAGACAAAAATTAGATTAAATAGACAACAAATGGAGACTTTGAGGTGTGCTGAGTGTCAATAGAGAAGTTTAAAGTTCTGCACACTGCCGGCTGTCATCACCTCCATGCATCCCAAACCCTCCTACCCCGGCCAAGATTGTTGTGTTTGAAGCTCCTTCAGGGGCAGGGAAACCAGATTACAAATCACCTTGAGCTGAAGGAGCATCGGCGCGACGGAGGAGAGGAAAGTATTGCGTGGGTCTTTGCACGGGAGGCATGAAACACAATCCGTGGCACACTTCCCACCGAGTGTTGTTTTTGCAGCTACTCATCAGCTATGGTAGAGCGAAGGCTGCGGTTTACTTACACCACCTCCTCCTCGTCTCCACAAACTCACAGGAGCTGAAGCGTGTTTAGAGGTCTTGGCGGCCCGCTGTGCCCGGGATCCTGGATTTACACCCGGATACACGGCCCTGGACGGCCTGATCCCTTTGATAGACAGGGAGCGGTTTCTAATAAAACCGAGAGCTTGGTTTTTACAACATGACGCCCCTGCTTGCCTCCTCGTTTGCAGGAGAGTTATAAAGTGTTCGAACAGTGGGCATAAAAAGACTTGTATTTAAATGGCTCAAGATTTTCCCACTGATTAGGGAATGAACTTTTTAAATAAGCTTTTCGTTACATCAGAATATTAAAAGTAGTTAATTTTTGACTAACTACTCAAATAAGAGGCGTGGGAATGGTTTGAGTTTAAGGTAGTGGTTACCAACCGGTTTCATTCAGATCACCGATTTTACTTTGCACAATAAGTGGTAGTAAAAGTATAAAACAAAAATGTTCTTAAATGGTTAGTTCACCCAAAAATGAAAATTCTGTCATTAATTACTCACCCTCATGTCGTTCCACACCCGTAAGACCTTCGTTCATCTTCAGAACACAAATTAAGATATTTTTGATGAAATCCAAGAGGTTTCTGAACCACAAATAGGCAGCAACGTCATTACAAATTTCAAGGCCCAGAAAGGTACTAAAGACATTGTTAAAATAGTGTGACTGCAGTGGTTATTGTTAACTTTTTGTGTGCAAAAACAAAACAAAAATAACAACTTTATTCAACAATTTCTTCTCTTCCCTGTCATTATCCTATACTGCTGATGTAGTAAACACAATGCAGTCCTTCCGGAACGTAGAATAAAGTCGCTATTTTTGTTTTGTTTTTGATCAAAGGTATTCTCATCGCTTCATAACATTTTAGTCACATTGACTATTTTAACGATGTCTTTACTACCTTTCTGGACCTCAGAATGTGCAATGACGTTGCTGCCTATGTGTGGTTCAGAAACCCTTGGAATTCATCAAAAATATCTTAATTTGTGTTCCGAACGAAGGTTTTACAGGTTTGGGATGAAATGAGGGTGATTAATTAATGAAAGAATTTAATTTTTTTGGGTTAACTTTAAAACATTTTAATATATTTGTTTTAGTCACATGATGTCTTATATTCATCCACTATATTTGTGAAAATCAATGGGGCAAAGTAACGGTGATGAATTCAAAAACATATTAATCAACAGCAAAAACGTTGATCATTGGATTTGATTCACTACCATTTAAAAGGTTTAGGTCTGTAATATAAATCAGTAAAGACATGCATAATCTTACAAAAGATTTCTAGTTCAAATAAATGCTGTCATTTTGAACTTTATATTCATTAAAGAATCCTGAAAAAAACATGCATCGTGGTTTCCAATAAAAAACTATTTTCTTAAGCAGCAAATCATCATATTAGAATGATTTCTGAAGGATCATGTGACACTGAAGACTGGAGTAATGATGCTGAAAATTCAGCTTTTCATGGCAAAAATAAATTATATTTTACAATATATTCAAATAGAAAACAGTTATTTTAAATTGTAATAATATTTCACAATAGTGCTGTTTTTACAGTATGTTTGATCAAATAAATGCAGCCTTGGTGAGCAGAATAGACTTCTTTCAAAAACATTTTACAGACCACAAACTTTTCAACAATAGCGTATAATTTTGGTTCCCCCTGATCTTAAATATGGCTGATGAGTGGTGAAAAAAAAGCCAAGGTACTGAAACAGATAATGCATGAACACCCTAGCAATTTGGTGCGACAGACTCGTGAAAACCAGGCCTGATATTGTTCCGTCATGATGAAAGTCTTGTGTGTTGTGAGACGGGACGGTTGAGGAAGCTCAGAGGTGTAACGGAATGTGGTCCTGAGTCAGTCTCCTGCAGGCCACCTGTCACCCCTACATTAGTTCTGACCCATTGGAGGTCAGAACAAGGGGAGGCTGTTGTGCACCTGAGCTCAAGATAATGAGCTTCGTCTCACTCCATCTGTTTAACAGACGTCCAACAACAGTTGGCTGAGTAAATAAAGGACCGCGGATGCTGGAATCCACCTGCTCTGAAATCGATTTTCTTCGCAGGACGGGAGGACAGCAAAGCAACACAAAGATGCATCGTGCAACCAATAATGCATAAGACGTGAAGAGGTGAATTAAAATATTCTTAATAACATGGTGAAGCATTTAAAAATTATGAGCACTTATTCATAATTCATAGTCATAAAAAAGTGTTTTTTTAGCAGGTGCATGTGACAAAATCTTTTGTGCGCCACTAAAACATCTCTTAGTGTTTGTTTTAAATTCATTTTGGAGGCTTTTGTAAAGCCTTGGTAATCTTTGGATGGTAAAATGTGGTGTTTATAACAATGCACAATATGTATTAAGCTAGAACAACACTATGTAATGGATTGCGCCGTTATCACAAAATAAAAAAATAAATTAAAAAAAAGGTGATCAGGACCCAGACTTGTATGCCTACTAATGAACTAAATAAATAAATAAATAAAATATAAAAATGTTAAATAAACAAAATAGTTAAATAAACATAAATAAATTTAATATAAAAATAAATAAATAAATGCTATATAATAATGTTAAATAAATAGTTAAACAAACAAATAAATAAATAAATAAATAAATACAGGGTAATCAGGACCCAGACTTGTATGACTACTAATGAATGATATGAATATGTTAAATAAATAAACAAAATTGTTAAATAAATAAATACTGTTATATAAAACTGTTAAATGAATAAACAAAATTATTAAATAAATAAATGTTATATAAATTTGTTAAATAAATAATTAAATGTGAGTTGTAATTATTTCATTATGCTTCACAAAGTGAGCACAGAGCGATACAAGAGACATAAATCCAGCAACTATAAAACTACATAGCAAATCGTTTATTTGGGACCACTTTCAATTATACAGTTCAGAGCTCATTATGCAAAGAAATGCATAATGTAATTGGAAGTAATTACAAAGTAATTGGAGTGATTGGCCAATGAGAACCAGGTTCTCCGGAGAGCAGTGTTTGCTTGATGTTTGCATGCTCAGATTTATCACACTTATAAAGACATCTAAACACAACCAAGTCTTTACAGAAACCTCCAAAACTCTTTAAAATGAGAATATTGAAAGCTTTAAGTGGCATTAAAAGATTAGCTTCTTCATTACAGTGCCATTTTATTGTCCTTAAATGGTGCAATAAATGTGAAAGCCTGCATGCTCAAATCTGTGGCTAGTGCTGAAAAACAAAAGGCAACTTAAACACACATGTGTGCATCTAAAGCCTCATAATATCAATCTCATGTTCTCTTATTTGGTTTAGGAACAGAGTCGCAGGGGGTCTTTTCCAGAATCCCTCCTCTTCCATTCCATATTGTTCCATCGTCTCTTTCTTTGCCCTTATTCTCCACACGAATAAGTGGATTAGGGAACAGGCTTCCGGTGGCCACAAAGCGACAGGGGAGCTCAGTGTCACAGTCAGTGATAAAAGTGTGGAGCTCAACTCTACAGCCGGGGCGGAAACGCGGGGGTCATACTGCTAATCCCATTATAAGAAGAAGAGACCACAAGAAAGACAGAGGGAATCAGGGTGGTGGGCAGGAGAATGGGTTCGGGGGCCTAAAACGAAAAAGGTATTGCTGGAGCAGACTGGAGTCCTCAGATATGTCAACTTTGTCATAGATTTTTCTAATTACCCCAAAAAGATCATTTAAAGTCATTGTTGTGTTAAATGAGAAAAGCATCAAATATACATTACAAAAAATGTATGACAGAATGTTTGTTTTTGAGTGAACTATACCTTTAATGGGTTTTTTTTATTGATATGGAAATATGAAATTATTTTTTTAATGAAATTATACTGTAAATAAGGAATTAAAACAGCCAGTAGGTGGCAGTTAATGTCTCAATGAGTAAGTCCATGAGTCATTCATTCATTCGATTAGTTTAAACAGCTGATTCATTCAGGAATTAAGTAAATGGCTCTCTTTATGAATGGGGCATTGAATCGTTGGTTCACCCGATTGATTCATTCAAAACGCAGATTCATTCAGAAATTAAACACCGCTGTATGTTGCTCAGAGATGCACAACACATTGTCATTGGCAAAACTAAGCAAAAACAATTACTATATGAAAAAAAATAGTAGGCTAAATTGTGTGCACGATTTAGCAAATCGAGGGGATTAAATAGCAAATTGTGCTCACAATTTAGTAAATCGAGGGAACGAAATAGTAAATCATGTGCACTATTTAGTAAATCGAGGGAACGAAATAGTAAATTGTGCGCAAGATTTAGCAAATCGAGGGAATGAAATAGTAAAACGTGCACACTATTTAGTAAATCGAGGGAACGAAATAGTAAATTGTGCGCATGATTTATAAATCGAGGGAACGAAATAGTAAAATGCGTGTATGATTTAACAACTTGAGGCAACGAAATAGTAAAACGTGCACACTATTTAGTAAATCGAGGGAACGAAATAGTAAAACATGCACACTATTTAGTAAATCGAGGGAACAAAACGTGCACACTATATAGTAAATCAAGGGAACGAAATAGTAAAACATGCACACTATTTAGTAAATCAAGGGAATGAAATAGTAAAATGTGCACACTATTTAGTAAATTGAGGGAACGAAATAGTAAAACATGCACACTATTTAGTAAATCAAGGGAATGAAATAGTAAAATGTGCACACTATTTAGTAAATTGAGGGAACGAAATAGTAAAACATGCACACTATTTAGTAAATCGAGGGAACAAAATAGTAAATTATGTGCATGATTTATAAATTGAGGGAACAGAACAGTAAATCGTGTGCACCATTTAGCAAATCAAGGCAACGAATTAGTAAATCATGCTCAAAAAATTTAGCAAATCGAGGGAACGAAATAGTAAATCATGTTCATGATTTACTTTTTGTCTTGCATGTCATGTGCAGGGCTCCATAAAATAACACAATATTAACTTTATTGAACTGTTGTATAAAATTACTATCACATTTGCACTCGCACTATTTGTTACTCATGTGATATTGCAATAGGCCTATCATATATCATTTGATATATTTTTTTACATTTACATTTTTATGCATTTGGCAGACGCTTTTATCCAAAGCGACTTACATTGCATTATACTATACATTTTTGTATCTAAGTATGTGCAATCCCTGGGATCGAACCCATGACCTTGGCATTGCTAATGCCATGCTCTAACCACTGAGCTACAGGAAAGATAATATCTTATACAGTTTTGTCCTGATATCTTGAATTTTAGGGGCATAACTGCATTCTATAGGCTCCATCACGTAGTGAGTTGTTGCCCTACTCATGTTCATCACCAATCAACTGTATAAAATACATGTATGAAATGTATATATAAACTATTTCAATATTAAAGAGATCTCATAGAAGTGGTAAAAAATGGGTTGCAAATGCTATAAGTCTTTCTGCACTGCGGCATCATGGGGAATGTTCTGGTGTGAGACGTGCCACATTGACCGCTGCTGAGATGGCGTGTGTTTCTGCATGTCTGTGGACTCTCACATGTTCCTGAGAGTCTTTCTCTCCTCAAATGCTCCGTGCGCAGCAGAGTGAAGAAGAAAACTGCGCCCTGCTCCCCACGCAGGGGTAGAATGTGAGATGAGGGTGCGAGAGCAGGCCTGCAGGTACACAGCACCTGGGTGGAAGCACTTGACAGAGCCGTGCCAACCTCTCCTCACAGCCGTGTGACAGCAGCAGCGAGAGGTGATGTTTGAACAGACATTCCAGCCCAGAAAACCAGAGAGACAGACCGAGAAACACAGAGACATGTAGAAAGCCACACCAGTTTCAGAATCTCTCCAAAAAGGATTCTGCAAAAACTTTCAGAACACCATATAATCCAAGTACAGAATCATATAGCCACTGATAATATCCACAACTCGATTACAATGGAAAGCAAGGAAAACGGAACATCAAAACTTTGAAAAAGTCCCTTAGTTGATGAATTCTGGTTGTAAATGCACACCAGCCTCCAGCCAGCACTACTGACAGACCACAAACATCACCAGATCATCCAACTCACATATTATTGGGAAAATAAGTAAATCACAGTGTTATAGAGCCATATGAAAGAGACTCACATTCAACCTAATGTGATACTTATAATAATATATATATATATATATATATATTTATATATATATATATATATATATATATATATATATATATATATATATAAAGCTGCTTTGAATGTTGTAAAAAGTTGTATAAAGTTGACTTGACTTTATAGTATAGAACAGTATATATATAATACAAATGTATAAATTAGTAGAATTAATAATATTTGTATTATTTTAATATTTTCAATATGTATATATTAATACAAAAAATACTGCATATATAATGTGACACTTGTATATAACATAATTACATTTTATAATTATATATATATATAAAAACAAATGTATAAATTAATAAATAATATTGTTAATATTTGTATATTAATACAAAAATACTGCATGTATATACTATAATAACTAATAAGAAAATTAAAAATAATAAATACAAATGTATAAATTAATAAATAATATTTATATTATTTTAATGTTTTCAATATTTATATATTAATATAAAAAATACTGCATATATAATGTGACACATATATAATAGAATTACATTTTATAATTATATATACAGTATATATATACATACACATGTATAATACAATGTGTAAATTAATAAATAATATTGTTAATATTTGTATATTAATACAAAATAATGTGTGTGTGTAAATATATATTTATATATATATATATAGTGTGCTCAGTATTTTTATATTTTTGTTTTAGAAAAGAAAGAAAGAAAGAAAGAAAGAAAGAAAGAAAGAAAGAAAGAAAGAAAGAAAGAAAGAAAGAAAGAAAGAAAGAAAGAAAGAAATAGAGGTTGTGTGTGTGTGTGTGTGTGTGTGTGTGTGTGTGTGTGTGTGTGTGTGTGTGTGTGTGTGTGTGTGTGTGTGTGTGTGTATTTCACACTCTCTCTCAAAGGAGGCCACAGTGTGCAGAGTGAACGATCTCACACACACGCGATGAGCCAGAGCAGAAAACACACAAACACACCCTCAGCTCCTGCCGGCACTCACACACATCTATTATCACATTTATAGGATACAGCAAAACCTTGATTTGATTATTGTTCCTTAACCAGCCCATCTGAGTTGATCTGCTCAGACAAAATGTTCTGTTTTTACTGTAGTTTTCTTGCTCATGCATGAGCCTCTACTCTCACCAAATGACCTGCTCCTCTAAAAAGGCTTAAAATAAAAAGGCATATGTGATTGAAAAGCACAAACCTAAAACATGCCATTATTCGATTTATATCAATTTATTAATTACCCTGCATCAAGTCATATCTGTATTCAATAAAAAAGCTTTTACAACCATTAAAGATAATACGGAAAATATTAACATACAGTATATTTATCTGGTGTATAATGTTTCCTTAACACATTATGAGAATTGTGTATATTATTTTTTACACCTTCTGAATTATGCCAATGACACCAAGAGTTTTTACTGTGCACAATAGCATTGTGTTTATTTAAATGAGCTTTCATTGAATGTAAATATTTGTCAATTATGCAGAACAGGAATCTGCCTGTAAACACAAAATGTAAATCATTTAACAAAAAGATAACATAAAATCTGCTACCCCATCATTTTAACTGCATAAATACGTCCACAGATTATGTAATGTTTAAACACCGTAATCCAGCCCTCAAAACCATACGGCACATTTAAAGAATGCCATTGCAATAAAAACAAAATCCATCCACCCACTAAAAAACAATCACTGCCACGCCAGACTATTAAAAGCAACCAAGCGAAACTGATGAAGAAAAGTGAAGTTAGTTCTGCTTGTGCAGCATGTGTTTGATATTTTGTTAATGCAATGATGACACTGAGTTTTTAAACTCTGACTTAATACTTTTAGGGGTCAATGATAGAGCAGGCTATAGAGGAGCAAACGTCTAATTCCCACATCATTTCTGAAGGGCTAATAAGTGTGTTTGTTGTTTCTGTAATCTGAGATATTTCTCTGAGCATCAGAATCTAAACATAGAGGAGAAAGCTCCGTTCTGAAAGTCAGGATCTCATAGTGCTGCAGTCGAGGAAACACTAAGCTAGACCTGACCAAAAACATCGAAGGTCCGAAACTGTTTAATGAATTGAGCACGGAAGTCAAAGCCATTAAAGAGTTTTGAAAGAAACCTTTTGTGTGTGTGTGTGTGTGTGTATATTATATATATATATATATATATATATATATATATATATATATATATATATATATATATATATATATATATATATATATATATATATATATATATACTATATGTTTCCTAAGGGTCCACCAGTGGTTGTAAAGTGGCTGATATTTTTTATAGGCCTATAGCACTGTTTACAGCCCCTTTGGGTTTGGGTTTCTGCCATGTCAGACTTTATGGAAAACTTGTTCTTTTGAGCATTTCTAGTAAAAACCAAATTGTGCATGCAGAATATCACAATCCCTATCAATAAACTATTCTACAGCAATATGCAACAAGAATATCCCACAAAGAAATCAAATGTATACAAATTATAATAAATTGCAAAAAAATATTTTATTTGTATATATATATATATATATATATATATATATATATATATATATATATACATACACACACACACACACACATATATTATATATATATAGATAGATTATATTAATTATATATTTTTACAAACCAAGATATTTTAGATAGCCATGGGATATAAACACACACACATACACACCAATTTTTCAATATTTATATGTATGCAGTATAACAGCAACATGCCAAAAACCCAAACAAATTAAATGTATACAAATTATAATAAAGTGCAAAAAAAACTGTCCCCATATTGTCTGATCAAAATGTTAAATCTACTGGATTTTCATGCTGTAATACTGAAAAGAAACTCCTATATTAGCAGCACTGGCTAAATCCAGAATCACTATACGATCTTGGATATTATAGAAACAAAATATGTTTTTAAACTATACGTTTGAGCGTGCCTTATCATGTCATGAGCTGAATGTGAAATTAACACAAAACGGCACATGTTCCAGCGATCACATTTAGATGCTTGATGAGACAGATGTCTGAAAGTCACTGAATAACACACAAATTCAACCACAAATGCCAGAAAATCCACGTTCTCTCCCATTAACATACAGCTAGAAAATGTTCTGACTTTTTCAACATACCAAGTAATATTCTGAGGATGTTTCTGCAGTTGTGCAATTGAAAATCATTACATCACTGTCTGTGCTCTCAAACAAGGGGAATATATCTGCTCTGCTGTGGACAGTATAACACAAAACAGCTCTAGTGCTCACTTAAATCAAGCACTACACATTAAACATGTGCAACTAACCAAATATATATCTCTATTGTTTTATCACTTAAAAACCAAACATGAAAACGTAATCAATGTAATGTAACAGATTTATATCTCAGCAGACTGGATGAGTTACTTAATCTAGAGACATGTCCATAAGTGACAGCACAGCGAGCTTGACTGTCCGACTCATTACAAGCATGTCTGTCAATTAGAGCGAGTTAAGCGTGGAGGTGTGTGAGTGTGTGTGTGTGTGAGTGTGTGAGTGAGTGTGTGTGTTCTGCGGTGCTTGTTAATCTCTCTTAAATGAGAGCCGTAAAAAGCAGGGCCGGGTGTGATTTAAGAGCACTAACAACCTCATCACTGCTTTATAAATACTGCTGAAAGAGACAAATAACACGCCATTAAAGCCACTTCACACAGTTGGGGGACTGATACAAAGATTGTTGACTGGAGTGTAAAAATAAAGTGTTATTTTGCAGTGGTATGAAATTATAAGTGTGTTTAGCCTAATGAGTGAAAGCCACAAATAAATATAATTCTAAAATTATGTTATAAATATATCTGTGTATACTGTGTCTATCTATCTATCTATCTATCTGTCTGTCTGTCTGTCTGTCTGTTTATCTGTCATCTGTGATGGTAAAGTCATGTGAAAAATGTCGATAATCTCTGAACTTAATACAACAAGTTAGCTATACCACATCAAATCTATAAAAAGAAAAAAGAAATGGATTTTTTTTTAATCATAATTTTTAAATGATAAATTCAGGGTGTTTGACAAAATAGAAACATTCCAGAATATTTATTTAACACTAATAATAAATAAATACATTTAAAAAATAAAAATAAAATTTAAGCTATTAGAATTTATCATAGGCTACACTCTGGGAAATGCAAAATGCTGGGTTAAAAACAACTCAAGTTGGGTTGAAAATGGACAAATCCAGCGACTGGGTTGTTTTAATTCAGCGGTTGGGTTAAATGTTTGTCCAGACTCAACTATTGTTTAAAAATGACTGAATTGCTTAAAATGAACCCAAAATATGTAGGAAATTAACATCTATTATTAGGCTGTTTAATAAATAAACACACTCTAAAAAATGCTGGGTTAAAAAAACCCAAGCTGGGTAAAATATGGACAAACCCAGCAGGTTGGGTTAAAAGGCACCTATTATGCCCTCTTTCACATGATGTATTATAAGTCTCTGGTCTGGTCAAGTTTCAGCTTAAAATACCCCACAAATTTGCCCCTATTTGAGGGTGAGCAAAAACACGCCTTTTACTATATTACTATATTGCTGGCTAAAAAAATAAATCCAAAATTGGTTGAAAAAAATGGCTGGGTGTCCATATTTAACCCAGCAGTTTTTAGAGTGCATTTATTAATAAATTTAATGGATAATAACTAAACAATAAATTGCTTATTAATACATGTTTGCCTTTTGATTATTATTGTTGCCTCTAGTAATTATGTGTCTGATTTTTAATTTCCAACCTATTGTGTGTTCATTTTAAGTCAGCCATATAGTCATTTTTAAACAATAGTTGAGTTAAATAAAACTGTCCAGCATGTTAGGCAAACATTTAACCCAACCACTGGGTTTGTCCATTTTTAACCCATCTTGGGTTGCTTTTAACCCAGCAATTTTTAGAATGTACATATTATTCAAAAGCAATACTTATTATATATATTATTCAAAAGCAATAGACTATTATATAGGCCTCAAAAAGCGACAGATTCAACCAGTATCAAATAAACTCATGACGACACAGTTCTGTCTGCTAATGGAGCCTCATTAAAATCTGCTCGCTGTCCTGCAGAATGAGACGCCGTGACGTCAGACGCCGAAGGCGATAATGTCGCGATGACTGAAGAAGAGGACTTTAAAGGATTTGGACAAGTCAAAACAACCTGTTGACCAGCATGAAGAGCAGACGAGTATAATGACCGCCACTGGACTCTGGGATTTGCGTAAACATGCACGCGCACAACGGCATTAATAATGAGATTATTATTATTAATCATTTATTAGAGTTTATTTTATTATACGAATTATCTTAATTCTCACGTTTAGATCGATTTCTTTTTTATTGTGGTCTAACAAATAATGAATCTATATAGGCTTGATTGCTTTTACAATATGCGCACAAATATAACATTTCCTAATATTAATAACAACAATAATTTGCAATCATGTTCTTATTTGCAAAAAAAAAAAAAAAATGAAATGATATCAGGAAATATAATAGACCTGTATTTTATAGCCTAGCCTTAAATTTCGTGTGAAAACAACAATGCAATTTCACAAAACAACAACAAAAAATAATCGCTTCGAAATATTCCTAAACACACACCAAAATACTATGCGACGCAAACTGATATCGCGCCGCGCCGCGCCACAGAAGACGCCACACATGACTGGAGATGAGTGAATCAGCTCTTACTGTTGGTAGTCGTGTTTGCAGTAGAGTTTCTGGTCTCTGGAGTAGCAGCTCATGGTGAGAAGCTGCTGACACACCGAGCACTGCAAACACTCCTCGTGCCACGAGCAGTCGTTCACGCGCAGGAGGAAGCGGTCAGAGATGGGTCTGTGACATCCTTCACACACACTCTGATGGGCGCAATCTGAACCTGCAACACATCACACACACAGAGAGACAACATAAATGCCACATTGACAATAGCAACTCGATTTCTGCACTGGAAATAGTATTTGCATAACAAATCATAGGCGCGCAATACAAATGAAAACGCGCAGTTCAAAACCTTGTTGGGGTAAACTTAATTGGTTTATTCAGACATTTAATTTAATAGCCTAGGCTATTTAAAACATTTAAACATATTAAAATATATTATGTTTTCTACTGTAGAATGGAAAAAATCTTAATAGAAGCAAGTCATTTAATCAGACAAAACACTTTTACTGTGTTAATTCTGAATGAAAACAGCAGATATTGGGACAATATTGTTGCAATATGTCCATTAACTTAAATATTTGTTGTATTTTCTGCGCTATTATTTAGGCCTAATACAATTGGGGTTTTTTCCCTTTAAAAAAATATAGAAAACCAAACAACAACAACAACAACAACAAAATCCACGTTTCCATTTGATATTTGCTCTAAATCAGTTTGTTTTGTGATGCAACACCAACAACAAGCTGATTAAATGTTAAAAATACATTTTACATTAGTATCCATTAACAATATGACGAACATGTGATATTTAATTATTTTGTGAAGCTATTTTTTTATTACAATTCGTTATTGTTATAGTAGGCTAATTATATATATATATATATATATATATATATATATATATATATATATATATATATATATATATATAGGCCTATGTAGAATATAGTTTTTAATAGTAGCTATACTGCTATTATGGAAATTTACAAGCGTAAAAACATGAAAAGGTGCACATTTAGTGTCATATTTAATAATATTTTGGTAACACTTTACCATAAGGTTTCATAACATTAACAATGCATACTTCTTTAGCATTTATTAGCTAATCTTAGTCAATGTTTAGGCTATTACATTTATTTTTTACATTTATCATTATTTGTTAGCATTAGAACTAACACGAACAATTAGCCTAGATATTTACCAACTAAAGTTAACAAAGACAAACGTGTTAAAAATAATGTTCGCGTAATGCTACCAAATGAGACCGTGAAGTGTTTCCAATATTTTTTAGTTTGATTTAGACGTCACAGACATGTTGTGACCCTTCGATTTAAACTCACCGAGCATCACTGCCAGAGACTCTGCTCCTGTCCTGAACTGATCTTCAATTTTGATTCCGTCCAGCATCTCTGCTGATGTGTTGCACGACAGTGACCTGTTGCGATGTCCAGAAGAAGCCGATCCAGACTTCTGCTGCTCACGGACCGTGACGAGATAGAAACTAAAAGTAAACTGTCTTTGCTTATTCGACAAATACGTCGTATTTTATATATATATATACACGTGTGGTGTTCAGCAGAGAAATGACTCTTGATTGTGAGGTTCTTCTTCCAAGGACTTGCATGAAAACGTCCAGCGCGTCTTCGCCTTGTGGAGTCAGATCCTCCGGGAAGCAGCTCCGGTAATCCAGCGGCCGCGCGCGGGAGGTGCGTGTGTGTGTGTGTGTATGAGCTGTGACCGCGAGCTCCTCACTGAGCGTTCACGAGTCCTGCGCTCCTCTTGAGGAGTCTGTGGAGCCGCTGAACTCCCTCTGCTCGCGTCATTCTCCTCAACTCCATGTGATGCTATTGGTGCTGGATCACAGCAGAACCGCCTACAACACAGACACGCACCAGATGTTCTGAGGACAAGCAATTAAAAATAGCTTAGATACAATTATTTACTATTGGACGTCATGCACTCTACATAAAACTGCATATTAAAATAGGCTATCTGAATTATTCAAGTCAAAAATAGCCTATTATTTAATACGAACAGGATCGCAAAAAGTTGAAGTAATTTTAGAGGTCAAATCTGGTAAAAAAAAAAAAAAAAAAAAAAAAAAATCTCTTTTGGGCTCATTTTCTGGTAGAGTGAGCGACCACAAAATTTGCAACATTCAAATGTGATGATTTCAATGTAGCGATGACAAAAAATAGCAATACTTTATAATAAATTATGGCAATGCAAACATTATTATAGTAAATATTTCTAAAAAAAATATACGTAAATGATAACTTAATATCTAATATTTTAATTTTTTTCATCTAAATATTTTAAATTGTCTAATAAACCGAAACATGCTCGGCGCGTAAATTAATTCTCAAAACACTCAATTTTTATTTCTATTCTATTTTACCATTATTCGGATTATACGAATCAATGGCTTTATGAAACATGGACTATAATTAAAAATTATGTACACTCTAAAAAAAAATGCTGGGTTAAAAACAACCCAAGTTGGGTTAAATATGGACAAACCCAGCGGTTGGGTTACATGTTTGCCCAACCTGCTGGGTAGTTTTATTTAACCCAACTATTGATTAAAAATTACTGTATTGCTTGCTTAAAATGAACCCAAAATAGGGTGGAAATTAACATTTATTAATATGATTAATAAACGAACATATATTAATAAACTTAATGAATAATAATTAAACATTTATTAAATTGCTTATTAATAAATATTCACCTTTTGATTATTATTGTTGCCTCTAGTAATTATGTGTCTGATTTTTAATTTCCAACCTATTTTGTGTTCATTTTAAGCCAGACATATAGTCATTTTTAAACAATATTGAGTTTAATAAAACTGTCCAGCACGTTGGACAAACATTTAACCCAACCGCTGGGTTTGTCCATATTTAACCCAACTTGGGTTGTTTTTAACTCTGCATTTTTTAGAGTGTAACGTTAATTATTAAAAGTCTTCGTCCAAAGAATATAGGTCTACTTTAACTTGATCTTCCGCTTTTAACAATTATCATTTAATTGCTTTTGTCATAAACAATTTCTCAAACCATTCGACGTATGTGAAATCGGGCCTATATATTCATAATCTCGAGTCAGATATTTAACAAAGACTCATTTCACTTCTCGCGCAGCTGCGATGGAAACTGCGCCGCTTTTATCTTCATGAAGTGACATTATCTGCATGATTAATAAAGACCCAGATAAAAGCTGATTTAATCTCTCTCCGCGTAATATCCATGTAAAATTCATAAGGAGAATCTTTTGTGTTTCAGATCTGCGCAAATTCATTTCACAGACAGACATCTCAGGGCAATAAACCTGCGAGGGGAAAAAGAAAGAAAGGGAAAGGGGGAGTTTGTATCTTTATTACTTTCCTCATTAGTATTCTTCACTGTTCTAATTATGACAGGCTGATTTACGTTCTCTCCTGAAGATGAAATAAATATGACTTTCTCCTGAACAGTTCACGATCTTTTCCCAGTAAAAATGGATGCTTTACACCTGATTTATTTGTGTATAGGTTAGATTTTTATCTATTTATTTATTGTGTTTTATATAAAATAAAGATAAGTAAAATATAAAGATGAGTGGAAAATAAAATTATTTTAAAGGATTTTTTCGCTATCGAGGCTTAGTAGCTTAGGCTATTTTGTATTGTAGAATATTATAATATTCATTTTCATTCAAACACGATATACAAATAACATTAATTCCATTAAAGGAATTAATTCCGAACAAACTGCATTATTTAAAGCCAACGCAAATTTGAATTAAGCTATTTAACCTATTAATAATCACTGTTTAACACTAATTTTGTCTTTATAACTCAAGTACCCTATAAAGTTCAGACAGAACTTAATAGTGAAAAAAAAATTCTGAACAAACATCAGGACGAGGATTTTTTTTTTTCTTAGAGAGCGAATTATTCATTGACTTTTTTCTCTAGAATTTATTAACGTTCTTTAAAGAATGTTGTTAGTTTTCATCTCGCGCAGCCCGATGTGTATCAGTGTTTATGTCTACAGATATTGGTCTTTATTAAAAAATAAAGCACTCTTTAAGGAAGGACTAACATGTAATCTTGTGGGAATTAAATTGTTGTTTGAAAAACGAGGCATTTATAGCCTACTTTTATGTAGAAAGATACATATAACCTACTGAAATCACTTCGATTAATTGGTTTCAAGCTATAAATACGGGGTTAAACACACACAAAACCCCCAACAAACTCTAATAATGTCTGCCATATTATCCTTACAACGTGTATTTACAAATGTGTATTTTTTTTACCCCAGCAATTGTTCTGACATTTGCTTCTTCTGCAGACAATCACACGCGTCCAGAACTATTTATAAAAAAGACTATAAATGCGTTTAAACCAATTAAATTGGCACTAAAATGCAAAAATACAAAATAATAAAATAATGCATAGTCATGTAATTGCATTATCATCAATAGCCTATACTCCTAGTTTTCAAAAGTAAGCTATATGTCTTTAATAGCTCTGAACACTACAGCGTTGTGTTCACATTGGGTTCTTGCGCCCTCTAGCGACAATCTTCCTGCTATTGGACTTTACCAGTATCACAACCTCTGCCGATACACCGATCAGGCATTACATTATGACCAGGTGAAGTGAATAACACTGATCGTCTCTTCATCACGGCACCTGTTAGTGAGTGGGATATATTAGGCAGCAAGTGAATATTTTGTCCTCAAAGTTGATGTTAGAAGCAGGAAAAATGGGCAAGCGTAAGAATTTGAGTGAGTTTGACAAGGGCCAAATTGTGACGGCTAGACGACTGGGTCAGAGCATCTCCAAAACTGCAGCTCTTGTGGGGTGTTCCCGGTCTGCAGTGGTCAGTATCTATCAAAAGTGCTCCAAGGAAGGAACAGTGGTGAACCGGCGACAGGGTCATGGGCGGCCAAGGCTCGTTGATGCACGTGGGGAGCGAAGGCTGGCCCGTGTGGTCCGATCCAACAGATGAGCTACTGTAGCTCAAACTGCTCAAGAAGTTAATGCTGGTTCTGATAGAAAGGTGTCAGTATACACAGTGCATCGCAGTTTGTTGCGTATGGAGCTGCATAGCTGCAGATCAGTCAGGGTGCCCATGCTGACCCCTGTCCACCACTGAAAGAGCCAACAGTGGGAACGTGAGCATCAGAACTGGATCATGGAGCAATGGAAGAAGGTGGCCTGGTCTGATGAATCACGTTTTCTTTTACATCACGTGGATGGCCGGGTGCGTGTGCGTCGCTTACATTGTTGCAGACCATGTACACCCTTGGAAACGGTATTCCCTGGTGGCTGTGGCCTCTTTCAGCAGGATAATGCGTCCTGCTACAAAGCCAAAATGGTTCAGGAATGGTTTGAGGAGCACAACAATGAGTTTGAGGTGTTGCCTCCAAATTCCCCAGATCTCAATCCAATTGAGCATCTGTGGGATGTGCTGAACAAACAAGTCCGATCCATGGAGGCTCCACTTTGCAACTTACAGGACTGAAAGGATCTGCTGCTAACATCTTGGTGCAGATACCACAGCACACCTTCAGGGGTCTAGAGGAGTCCATGCCTCGACGGGTCAGGGCTGTTTTGGCAGCAAAAGGGGGATCAACACAATATTAGGAAGGTGTTCATAATGTTGTGCCTGATCAATGTATGTCTCTATCATTACTACACAATGAAAAGATCTAATTGAATATATTTACTCTCATTCTTTGTCAAATGCAATGTAAGAAAAAACCTCTTCTGATTCAAGTCATAAAACATTGTGTGTCATTTGATATCTGTGACACTGATAAGAATGAAGTTAGTAATCGTGAGTAAATCCTCTTCATAATAGCCGCTTATTAAACTCAAGTAATGGCACCATTTATCAATCTGGCAGCTACACACTTGCACATTTTGGTATCACAAAATCATACTGAATAATTGTTTTAATTTAAAAGGTATAAGAAACCTGTTTTCCACACAGAGAGAAAAAAACTACCACATTCAAACTCTAAATCAGTCATAGCATTACTTGCATTGCATAGCATTAACTGAAGAAAATGTGAGTGACAAGTTTGATTAAATCAAGTTTAAATGAATCAGATCTTATTGACTGCCAAGGTTGAGTCCAGCAGATCAGATCACAGCACATGCGTGAGCTCTTGAAGTCATTATCAGTTTTATTTCTAACATTTAACAACATTAACGCTTCTATCTGATCTGCCGACAGAGGAAACTGAATATTAGGTTGTGGATGTTTGGTATGAATGTTAATTGAGGAAAACTTCCCACAATGAGCTTCATTAAGAGAAGCATGTCTCATCAAAGCCCTGATCAAATGACTTTTACAATATTAAAACTAATTCATGAAATCTCCTTGTATGTGATGCACATTTTCTTCCAAATGGAAAATACTGCATGTAAATACATTTAACAAGCGGGGAAAACAAACCAAGCTCTTAAACTGTTTGTTGTGGCTGCATTTAACAGGTTCCGTACGGCAACAGGATCTGCGGCTAATTCAGATTAAACCACTTTCAGCAACAACAAATTTGTGTTGGACATGTGTCAATATGACGCAAAACAGAATGATTAAAAAGCTATATAGTCTACAGTAGTGGCCAAAAGTGATACTTGAAAACTTGACATCTTCACCCTTTATTTAAATATTATTAAAAATTTGATTTTGTAATTTGGAACTTTTGAACGGTATATATATATATATAGATTCCTAAAGGGGTTTTCACAGCAATGCCATAGAAGAACCATTTTTGGTTCCCTAAAGTAGGGAAAGAACCATTTTAGTGTGAAGAACTTTTTAAAAATCTTATGAACCTTTTTTCTGCTATTAAAGGATTAGTTCACTTCAGAATTCAAATTTCTTGATAATTTACTTACCCCCTTGTCATCCAAGATGTTTATGTCTTTCTTTCTTCAGTTGAAAAGAAATTAAGGTTTTTCAGGAAAACTTTAACAGTTACCAATGGGTTGAAGGTCCAAATTGAAGTTTCAGTGCAGATTCAAAGGGCTCTACACGATCCCAGACGAGGAGTAAGGGTCTTATCTTTCTTTAACCACAAATGCTCATCTTGCACTGCTCTGCGATGTGCCACGCATTACGTAATCATGTTGGAAAGGTCATGTGTGACATAGGTGGAAGTACTGCGAATGGGGCGAAAAACTCCATCTCATTTTCTCCTCCAACTTCAAAATCAGTGCAAGAGCAGTGCAAGATAAGCATTTGTGGTTAAAAAGTATATACATTTTTATTTATTTTTTTTAGAAAATGACCGATTAAATTACCACTTCTGGGATCATGTAGAGCTCTTTGAAGCTGCACTGAAACTGACATTTGGACCTTCAACCCATTGAACCCCATTGAAGTCCACTATATGGAGAAAAATCCTGGAATGTTTTCCTCAAAAACCTTCATTTCTTTTTGACAGAAGAAAGAAAGACATGGACATCTTGGATGACATGGGGGTGAGTAAATTATCAGGAAATCTTAATTCTGAAGTGAAATAATCCTTTAAGAACCATTTGTGCAATGAAAGGTTCCATGGATTTTAAAGGTTCTTTATGGATGCCATTAAAGAACCTTTATTTAACAGTAGATTGCTACATTATCGTCTCATCACATTGCATGTAGGTGGCATCCAGTTATCAACTTCAACAAATATCAGGTTACACTTTATATTGATGGTCCACTTCAGACGTCCTATTAACTTTGCATCTACATGTCAGCTAACTCTTAGAGTATTAGTATTCTATAAGGTTACACTAAAAAAAAAAAAAAACAAAAACAAAAAAAAACAACTTTTTTTTACTGTTAGTTTCACCCAAACCATCCTTGTTCGCATTACTTAAAAAAAACTTATGTAACTACATGAACTTAATTTAACAGAATTGTTTCTACAAAAATTAGTATTGTCAGCTTTACTTAGTGTTTGTTCAGTCAACTTAACATTGCTGAGTGAAAAGCACAAATTAATGTTGTCATATGTCACTTCTGGCTCATTCGTCACACTGGAAATGGAAGGTCATGCATTATGGGATACAGAGCAGTTTACATACTATATAATGCAGAAGATTAGCATGTTTGTATGCTATTCCACATACAGCTGCGATTTGACAGGACTACTAAAAGTTACCAGATTTTTACACAAAATGAATACTAAAACAGTATTTCCTCAGTGATAAGTGGATGCCACTTGCTGAATGAAACATGCAACATGATGCGGTTGACAACATATATGACAACAGAATATTACTCTTTGAGACATCTATTGCTCTTGAATAATGTTTACTGTTTCACATACTTTAAGAAATGGAAATGCTGTGCAGTAAGCAGTACAATGCAATTGACATTGCATCACAGTAGTCTAACTTGAATTAAAAATTAAAAAGATTAAATGCGTCTTTCAATCCAAAGTAACCTTTTAATTTTTTTTTTTTTAAGGTCTAAGAAAGTTCAGATGATACAAGTCTTATCTTAAATTTGATCAGATCTCTTTGCTGGGAGGTTTTGCTTTAATGCCTTTTTTCATGGTTTGGCTTCATTATGTACTTGTTTTATTGTCCTGTGGCAAAGATTCCTCTGAAGCTAACGGAAAAACAACCTTCAAAAGACTCTATCAAAGCAGAAATGACACAAGCTTCAGAGGCTGATTTTGACTGGGAGGTCTTTGGGGTGCGCTGTAAACGTCTGGTAGGAAGCCCAACTTTCTTTCCATGACGGCAGAACTAGACATCAGAAGTGTTCAGAGGCAATACAGTAGTTAGCTGAGTCAAGGACATAATGCTGAGATTATGACAAATGTCACAGGACGACAGTCTTCGATCCTAAATTCACAGTAAATCAACATTCAACAACATAATTTCCTCAACCAAACACGAGCAATCTGTTATTTACTCACCCTCATGTCATTCCACAGCACTCACCACAATGGATTCTGATTGGTTGTCACTGTTTTTTCATTGTTTTGACAGTGATTTCAACGATATTGTTAATCTGTTTCGTTATCGTTAGAAGTTGCAGTTGGACTTCCCTATTCTCATAGAATCAGAACGATTATTAAAACTTTATATTTATCGTCCTTGATGTGAATGGGCCTTAAAGGGATAGTTCACCCAAAAATGAAAATTATCCCATGATTTACTCACCCAAGCTCAAGCCATCCTAGGTCTATATGACTTTCTTATTTTAGATGAACACAATCAGAGATATATTTAAAAATATCCTGGCTCTAGCAAGCTTTATAATGGTGGTGAACGAGGGGCCTGTTTCAAAGCCCAAAAAAATGCATCCATCCATCATAAATATAATCCATATGCCTTCAGTGGGTTAATAAAGGCCTTCTGAAGCGAAGCGATGGGTTTTTGTAAGAAAAAATATCCACATTTAAAACTTTAAAAGTCAACTTGCGCCAAACGATAACCCCTGAAGTGATGTATGATGTAGGATGTTTAAGTAGCGCAAGATTAGACGCTTCTCACAGTTCAAACAAACAGGGCTGGGCAACAAACTCAAGCTCCTCTTCTCTTATATTGAAATCCTCCGACATTTCTCTTTAAAATTTCTCATTTTACACTTCTAATTTGTGACCGGTGTTTTGTTTTGCTCTCTCCTCTGCGCTTCCGCGTTCATCATTACGTCATGCGTCGGGTCAGGGGTTACGCAAATCGATGCGTATGGCCATCTGCAGGAAGCTAGTTATTTTTCTTACAAAAACCCATTGTTTCACTTCAGAAGGCCTTTAACCCTCTGGAGCCGTATGGATTAGTTTTATGATGGATGGATGCAATTTTTTGGGCTTCAAAATCACACCCCATTCACCACCATTATAAAGCATGGACGAGCAAAGATATTTTTAAATATATCTCCGATTGTATTCGTCTGAAAGAAGATAGTCATATACAGTGGGTACGGAAAGTATTCAGACCCCCTTAAATTTTTCACTCTTTGTTATATTGCAGCCTAAAATCATTTAAGTTCATTTTTTTCCTCATTAATGTACACACAGCACCCCATATTGACAGAAAAACACAGAATTGTTGACATTTTTTCAGATTTATTAAAAAAGAAAAACTGAAATATCACATGGTCCTAAGTATTCAGACCCTTTGCTCAGTATTTAGTAGAAGCACCCTTTTGATCTAATACAGCCATGAGTCTTTTTGGGAAAGATGCAACAAGTTTTTCACACCTGGATTTGCAGATCCGCTCCAGTTCTGTCAGGTTGGATGGTAAACGTTGGTGGACAGCCATTTTTAGGTCTCTCCAGAGATGCTCAATTGGGTTTATGTCAGGGCTCCGGCTGGGCCATTCAAGAACAGTCACAGAGTTGTTGTGAAGCCACTCCTTCATTATTTTAGCTGTGTGCTTAGGGTCACTGTCTTGTTGGAAGATAAACCTTCGGCCCAGTCTGAGGTCCTGAGCACTCTGGAGAAGGTTTTCGTCCAGGATATCCCTGTACTTGTCCGCATTCATCTTTCCCTCGATTGCAACCAGTCGTCCTGTCCCTGCAGCTGAAAAACACCCCCACAGCATGATGCTGCCACCACCATGCTTCAATGCTGGGACTGTATTGGACAGGTGATGAGCAGTGCCTGGTTTTCTCCACACATACTGCTTAGAATTAAGGCCAAAAAGTTCTCATGGTCTCATCAGACCAGAGAATCTTATTTCTCACCATCTTGGCAAACTCCATGCAGGCTTTCATGTGTCTTGCACTGAGGAGAGGCTTCCGTCGGGCCACTCTGCCATAAAGCCCCGACTGGTGGAGGGCTGCAGTGATGGTTGACTTTCTACAACTTTCTCCCATCTCCCGACTGCATCTCTGGAGCTCAGCCACAGTGATCTTTGGGTTCTTCTTTACCTCTCCCCCGATAGCTCAGTTTGGCCGGACGGCCAGCTCTAGGAAGGGTTCTGGTCGTCCCAAACGTCTTCCATTTAAGGATTATGGAGGTCACTGTGCTCTTAGGAACCTTAAGTGCAGCAGAAATTTTTTTGTAACCTTGGCCAGATCTGTGCTTTGCCACAATTCTGTCTCTGAGCTCTTCAGGCAGTTCCTTTGACCTCATGATTCTCATTTGCTCTGACATGCACTGTGAGCTGTAAGGTCTTATATAGACAGGTGTGTGGCTTTCCTAATCAAGTCCAATCAGTATAATCAAACACAGCTGGACTCAAATAAAGGTGTAGAACCATCTCAAGGATGATCAGAAGAAATGGACAGCACCTGAGTTAAATATATAAGTGTCACAGCAAAGGGTCTGAATACTTAGGACCATGTGACATTTCAGTATTTCATTTTTAAAAAATCTGAAAAAATGCCAACAATTCTGTGTTTTTTTCTGTCAATATGGGGTGCTGTGTGCACATTAATGAGGAACAAATTTACTTAAATGATTTTAGCAAATGGCTGCAATATAACAAAGAGTGAAAAATTTAAGGGGGTCTGAATACTTTCCGTACCCACTGTACATCTACGATGGCTTGAGGGTGAGTAAATCATGGGATAACTTTCATTTTTGAGTGAACTATTCCTTTAAGCCAAATAGTTGAGAAACAGATCCAAATTTAAGTAATTTTTCACTGATAACCTTCCCCTACACCAAAGCTCTGATATTTCATTCACATGCTTGATCAGATTAAAATGATTCTCACATGCTGCAATTGAGATTTGAATAGCCTAATGTATAATGGAGAATGAGATTTGTATGGAAGCTTGTTTCTGCCACTGAATAAAAAAAAAGGTAATTGTGACATCTTTTCTTCTCAGAATTGCGTGATATAAAGTCAGAATTGCAAGATGTAAACTTGCAATTGTGAGAGAAAAAAAGTCAAAATTCTGAGATAAGTCGTCACAATGACCTTTTTTTATTCAGTGGCAGAAACATGCTTCCATAGATTTGATAGCTGTAGCAAATGTCACATAAAAACATACACTTGGCCTTATTGTGGCTCTCAAAACAAAGGTCATTTATATGGGTCTCACCTTAGTATCTTACAAGATGGTGATCACTTTTTGATGTACTACAAGTGATAATTACCTTGCTGGAGAATCTTCTAGAATCCCATGGCTCAGAATGAAGTTTCTGAAATGAATGCTGCAATAAATAAGTGTAAATTCCAATTCACTTGCTTCTCAGACTGACAGATCTTGATCTGGAACTCACTCCAGCACTCAAAGGTCTAGTCCTGGTCTTAGGATGCACTTGTAATTAACATTCTGGTATAAACTGTAGTGCACAATCAGATATTTGCAGGACACAATATGATATTTTCAAGTGGTAGAAACTCAAAAACAAACAAACCACACAGCCTTATTAAACCTGAAGAAATTGAGCTTATACTTTTGGTAAAAAATTATATGCAAAAGAGATGTATGCACATTGAACAACATACATCTTGCAGTAAAAGTGAAGTATTTACCAGAACCAAGATGTCACGATTAAGCGAGAAAATCAAATAACCTTTGTGTGGTTTCTTAAATGCTCAATCACTGTCTATAAACATGCTTTGCTGTTTCTTGTTTAACTCTTCATTCTCTTAAAAACTCATTAAAAAGCCGCACAAACAGCAGCACATTGCCCGAAACCTTCAGCAGTATAAGTCTTGAAAGTTTCCCTGTGGTTTTGCGCGCATGTTGGATCTAAATAAAGTGACTTGTCAAATGGCCACAGGAAGCTCGAAGCGTTTGTAAACCCAAAACAGAGGCAAGTTCCAGTAAACAAGTATTACTCTGTGGTGAAACCATCTCATCTGCACAAACAGGGTAAGATGTGCCATTAGGGCAAGTTGTCAAATTAAAATCAAACTGCTTAAAGCTCACTGCATTACTCACTAACCTAAAAGAGATTTTGGTGGAGCTTTCAAATATGGAAATCTGACAGCAAATTTTCTTTGTTTCTCTGTTGATAAGAAATGCATGAAGAGTTTATGGTATTTATACAGAATAATAAAGCACAAAATTCAACCAGCAGTCAACACTGGCGTTCACATTTATACAATAATGAAATTAAAACCAGTTGACAATGCAAATGACAAACAACAGGTAGAGGCAAAACAATGACTTGAACTTGATGATACACATTTAACGGTTTATGAAATTGCAAACACCAGTTTATTTACGCAGTGCAGTAACTAAACATCTTTTATTGTATTTGATTGCGTGACCAACTTGGAAAACACACTCAACTATTCCCAGCAAAATATTAAAAAAATATTGGGGCAACATACTAGCTACATTCCTAAACATTTAAATTAGTCTTCATATAAAATCATCAAATAATTAGATCAAAGAGTACTATGAAATAGCAAATTTTAATGTAAAAAAAAGATAACGCTGCATGCATTCATATAGGGCCTTTTCTGTTAAAGGATTAGTTCACTTCAGAATTAAAATTTCCTGATAATTTACTCACCCCCATGTCATCCAAGATGTCCATGTCTTTCTTTCTTCAGTCAAAAATAAATGAAGGTTTTTGAGAAAAACATTCCAGGATTTTTCTCCATATAGTGGACTTCACTGGGGTTCAACGGGTTGAAGGTCCAAATGTCAGTTTCAAAGAGCTCTACATGATCCCAGACGAGGAATAAGGGTCTTATCTAGAGAAATGATCGGTTATTTTCTAAAAAAAATAAAAAATTATATACTTTTTAAGCACAAATGCTCATCTTGCACTGCTCTGCGATGCGCCATGCATTACGTAATCACATTGGAAAGGTCACGCGTGACGTAGGTGGAAGTACCGCAGTAGGGCACAAAAACTCCTCATTTTCAACATCTCATTTTCTCCTCCATCAAAATCGTCCGACATCGTTGTTTTACCTTTTTTTTTTGTTTTTGTAAAGGCTGTTTGACTTAGTCTTTGGACGTTCGGTTTGAAAAACACTTGCTCTGTACTTCTGCCTACGTCACGATTGACCTTTCCAACGTGATTACGTAATGTGTGGCACATCGCAGAGCAGCGCAAGATGAGCATTTGTGGATAAAAAGAATATAAATTGTTTATTTTTTTTAGAAAATGACTGATCGTTTCTCTAGATAAGACTTATTCCTCGTCTGGGATCATGTAGAGCTCTTTGAAGCTGCACTGAAACTGACATTTGGACCTTCAACCCGTTAAACCCCACTGAAGTCCACTATATGGAGAAAAATCCAGGAATGTTTTCCTCAAAAACCTTCTTTTCAACTGAAGAAAGAAAGAAACATCTTGGATGACATGGGGGTGAGTAAATTAACAGGAAAAGGAAATTCGAATGCTGAACTGAACAAATCCTTTACTGAAAAATCATGTAATTCAGGTATCTTAAACTATAATTTTGGTTCCTATTTTATTTAGATATAAACATGGGAGTTTTCCAGACAGATTAGACATCTTCAATCCAAAAAAACCAGGCTTGACCAATGCCTGAAAAATCAGTTTTGAAGGTCTGAAGCTATCAACTTCCTCAGACATGAAACAATAAAAAGAGAGATTTGTGGTTAATTTCAGATTTGAAATCAGAGTTTAAAAAAACTGACATAATAAAAGTCACATAGTGGTTAGAACATGTAACAATATAGCTGCTTAAACAATATTACCCACAACGTGAGAAATCTAAAACCCATCTGAGTGTTTGATTAAAGTCTCACAGTGAAGGTGTCGAACCATCTGAATGGATTGGCGTCTTGAATCACTCAGACACGTGGTGTTTCCAAGCTGAACACTTTCACCTGAGATGGCGGTTTCAGCAGGGCGTTCGGAAGAAACGCCCGCAAATAACACTGTACTTTCACCGGTAATCGTCACCATATCAAACGAAGCAGCAGGAGTACGGTGAACAATGTGCCACTGCTGAATGATTTACTAAAACTGAACGGCTAACAACTACATTTGTTCTGGATAAACAGGTGAATCTCATGAAAACTGTCAAGAAATCTTCAGTTCACCCTGAAAATCAAAAGAAAGAAATGAGAAATTGTACTTTGCATAAAGAAGCAAGAGAGCTGCACTTTTTTTGCATTGTGACATTATTTCCATTAGAATTAAGCACAGTTCTCTAGTCTCATTAAAACATCATTAATGTGATATGAAAAAACTATATATAATTTAAATTACAAAGTAAAATTGTAAGCCTACCTCACTGTACAGAATTTAATTCAAGAATTTAAAATGATTTTTGTATTACAGTAATGAGTATTTGTGTGGAAAATGAGTTAAAATGTTTCAGAAATCTTTATTGTCCCAAAAAAATAGGTTTTATTTTCTTTATGCAAAATTTAATTTCTTTTTTTTTCTTTGGATCTTGCATGGGGTGAAATATAACCGCGAAAATATTCACTTGTTTATTAAATAAAATAAAAAAAGTCAAAAAATATCACCATAAACTTCAGAAGCCACAAACGGACTGGCAGAAACAATACCCAAGTGCGTGAGCACCGTCGAACATCATGACAGACGGAAAAAGAGTCAAATCCCAGTAAAAGTTATTCAGTGGAAAGCGGAGTGATAGATCAGATCAGGAAGGGACGTTACAAAGACAAAAAGGGAAAAAAACGAGTAACACACAATTCTAAAACGACACATTCCTGATTCATCGCTTGTCTATGTACAAGGGCTCACTCAGAGTTAGAGTGTTCTTGTTCTCAAATCTTTTTCCAGACAAACACAAGCATACTGAAATCCTGTAACAGTGCAGTTATCTCGGCTCCTTTTCCAAACGGATTAAAAACAAACAAAAAACAAGTCATGCAGTTGCTGCGATCTAAATAAAACCCAGCAAGCCAATGAACAAAAAGAGGCAAAATACAAAAAAATAAAATACTCTTCCAAATCCATGCTGCATGAACGCAGACGCAGGGGCTCAAATGTGAATTCTCAAGGGTACGTCCAAGTCCGACCCTTCATAAAGTCACCACGGTAACAGCAACTCAGTCCAGCAGCCAGAATGAGTCCAAACGCGACTTCAGACGCAATACTAAAAGAACACGAGTTTCCACAGGTCATTCCCATCCGACACTGTAGTGGTTTTAATTTGATCACTGTAGTGAAAAAGCAGCATCAACTTAAGAGAGACTGAACTTGACCACATGAAATGATGATATTTGTTAATTTTTTTATATGGAAAAAGTGATTTTTTTCCTCTGTCAAACTTTGTTTCCGTGGGTTTGTGTTTTAATCTCAGAGAGGTGTGGGAGTCTCTGCTCGGATCAGGTCTTCAGAAGTCCTCTCCATCTTTCCTCCAGCGTGTGACCTTTAGGCCTCAGAGCCCAGAGAAGTTCTGGTGGGACTGGGCGGCAGACGGGCCGCGGCGCTGTGCTCTGTCCGGAAACTATATTCATACTGACACAAATATATACAGAGAGACACTGTTAAACACACCATCTGAGAGAGTATTTCATAGCAAACGCTGACCTCTAGTGGCTCAATGAAAAACAGCTACACATATTGGTACTGTTGCACACAATTCTAATGGTCTAAAATTATATGAAATTATATATTAAGCAAATATATTCAATTATATATTAGGCGAAATGCAGTATTTTGTGGGTTTTGTCCTTCAGAAATCATTCTAATATACTGACTTTCTGCTCAAGAATCATTTCTTATTATCAATGTTGAAAACTGCTTAATATTTTAGTGATACATTTTTTTTAAGATTCTGAAGATGAACAGAAAGAACAACATTTATTTGTAATAGAAAGCTTCTGTAACATTATAAATGTGTTTACTGTCACTTTTGATAAACTTATCGCATCCTTGATGAATGAGGAACTCAACTGGACTCTCCATCTTCAGAACATATATTTACTAAATGATTAGTCAAATCCTCCATAAAACCTCTTTTAAAATTCATTGTAAGCAATATCCATTAATCATTGTAATGCACAGCCTTTTTAAATCTGTCCTGTTTATATTTTAAGCACACAAAATTGTCATGGTTGAAACTCCTCCTCACCTCTTTCTCAATCTCTGCAAGCGATTTGATTCTGATGCCCATTAGATCCACCTGCTGCAACTGAAATACAGAGAGACACAATCAGACCAACAAACAACATTACAAAATTCTCCTCGATGTCCAGATAAGGTCTTGTGCTAGTTATAAGTAACCTAAAATCCATTATTCTCTACAGCCAAATGGTATTTTATGCTTTTAAGTATTTTGTTCAGTCACATCTCTATCTAATAGTACAGTTTATTCATTGCAGCCTACAGACTGTTCAAGAGTTCATATGAAGCATGAAAACCGACTCACATCACTGGAGGCACACGCAAACTTCTCCGAAATCATGAAAGGCACTCCATCCATAGCTGAGAAGTCAAAAAGTCAGAGTTAAATAGAGTACACTAGAAAGAGTTAACTGCACAAAAAGCCACAAAATGTTAATAAATCATTCTGCGAAATAAAATTTGAACGGCTATGAAAAGTAGGCCTGTCACGATCATGAATCTTTTGCTGATGATTAATTGTCATACAAATAAATTGCTATTAAGCCTAAGCTGTTATTTTGATACTTGGAATCGTATATAATATAATAATAAAAATTATATATTAAAATAAGCCCACATTATTTACTCTAACTGCTGTGAAGATTAAATATAATATAATATAATATAATATAATATAATATAATATAATATAATATAATATAATATAATATAATATAATATAATATAATATAATATAATATAATATAATATAATGAAGTCTGACTAAACCCACAAACCTTCATTTCGAATGAAGGAAGAACTTTGACTTTCGACTTTATGTACTTTACAACAGTGTTTTGTTACATTCTTTGGCAAAATGTGATAAAATGTGAAATTTAAACTGCACAATTATTGCAGATCACTCAAATAATTGCGATTAGACTGAATAACCACGATTAGACGATTAATCAATAATAGTGAAATGCCTAATGAAAAGTAAAGAAAAAAAAAGACTACAAATTACCTAAGTCATTTTGGATAAAAGCATCTGCTAAACGATAAATGTAAATAAAACTAAATCATTACTGAGACATAATTTTTCTTTACGAATGTGTGAAATTGAGAAGTGTGAAGTGAGAAATGAGAGCTCAGAACAGAGAGAGATATTCTGACTCATCACTGAACACCATCTGGAACAGTTAAACAGATTCCACCTCGAGAAGGGTTTATTATTACATCCCTAATGACAGCAGTTATGAATCCACACGGACGCTCTGGCTGCTCTGAGAGTGCTGATGGGATTTCAGACAGAGGATTATTACATGCAAATTTAACTGAGCCCTTTTTCACTGACCTTCATCTCAAATGTGAGGTGCTCACGTCTCACCTCAAGCAGTCAGCAGATTCTACTGCATCTATTGATGCACAATAGATCCGATATATAATACACTACCGTTCAGAAGAAAGGTAGTGTATACATAGTCCATGTATATCTTATAGCCGATACTTAAAGATTAATCGCATACGTTAACGCGTTCATTTTGACAGCCCTAAAGAGTAAACTTACAGAGTAAACTCCATTACTGATTATTTATACTACATGTCATGAAATAATAATTAAGTTAATTTGTAAAAGCATGTAATTTTCTAGATTGGAGCTCTAGGAACATTTCTCTATTTGGCGGTCTTAGATTACAGTCCTTTCTTATCATTAGCGCTGATGGGATATTGAAGAGATGTTTTGAAGGTGTTCAGTTTGGGTCAGGTGTGTTTTGTGCGGTTCTGATACCAGAGATGGCATAGAGGTTGGAGTTCTGGTGTTCAAAGTCTGGTCTGGTTGTGCTTTTTCTGAAACATGCCGGCAGGGTCATGGATATGTGCCTATGAAGAAACAAAAACAGATAAAAACAATCACTTAATCAAATAAATATTCATCATATCTTCCTTCAACCTCAATATTATCAGAGTTGTTTGTCTCTCATCAGCTCATATGCATTAGAAATTTTTCAGGATGAACCATAAGCAACTGCTCCAGTAACATGGTCCCTGCTGCTAGCACATATTCAGATAAAGCCGTGCATTTACTACAGATCCACTGCTGTAGGTCTCATGTGCAACACCCACCATTAAACACTCATAACATTACTAAATCACCACACACATGACTTATGCACTTCCCAGCACAACTGTTGATGTTTTCAGTATGTAGGTGTTCCGCTGGCAGCTGTAAGGGAAACTCCACACTTAATACCAAGTCATGAGGAACAAAACGATCCACCATTTTCCTAATGAGCCTACTGTGTTTTAGATTATGGAAGGCACTTCCAGTTTGGGGAAGTTCCAATCAAAAAGTCTGAAACAAATCAGTAGATGCACTACAAATAGGGCGGCCCCCTAATAGTCGACTAGAAGAGGCTTAGTCGACCAAGATTTTATCAGTTGCAGAAAAAAAAAAAAACTCCACAGGAAGTGGTGAAGTCACACAGTCTGTGAGGGACAGATCATTGACAGTGGTAATTACAGTATGTCAGGCAGGAAAACCAAACTTTTGCCTATCATCCATCAACCTCAAATATAGTTTATCATTTGAAACATGCAAGTAGTAGCAACTTTAAATGGCTGCTCGCTCTAACGTTAACCTAGATAAATGTGCGCTATTATATATCCGAGTTTGTGTGAAGTGTGGAAGCTAAAGTATAGCGCACTTTACAGCGCCGGCGCGATCACTTGCACTCGAACCGAAACTCAGCATATAGGCTACTTGCCTCACAGACATGAGAAATATATCTAGAGAAAGCTTGAAATGTCTACTCTTAAATGAACCAGTTCGAATCAAAAACAAATACTCTCTGATTATGTAATCTATAAGAAAGATGCATTTCTCTCTATTGGCTTAATGTAGCACCATCTTGTATATGTTACATATTATTCTTGTACAGCTTATTTTTAACCACTTCTCTTTTTTCTGTGCTTCTAATATGTAAAGCTGCTTTGAAACAATTACCAATTGTAAAAAGCGCTATATAAATAAATTTGACTTGACTTGACTTGACTATAGGCGTGTTACTTCAGAGATGACGAGTCAACATCGTCAACATCTTTGCAGCCGACACTGACTCAGAAAACACTAGTTTATTAATAAACAATTAAAATGTTATTTTACAATAATAAATATATGTAAACTTGCTATTTTTTGCTCTGCTCATCCAGCACGAGCTGCAGAGTCGCATACAGTGCAGCAGGAATCACAGTTCACTGATCACGTGACAAGAGTAAGGCGAGATGACTGATAAGACCTTGGCAGAGGATTTGTTGCCTAACAGAGCCTAAGCATCTGATAAATGTCTTATCTTGTAGAATGCACGCTCAGTTTTGCTGCTCCCTATTCACAAGAATACATGCGATTGCGAAAGTAAAACGCGAGCTCCCTGACGCAAATTAGGCTGCATATAATAGCCTGTCTCCCAATATCAAACCTTAGGCTCGACTGTGTAGTTGTAACCACCTCTTACTCTGGTCTCTGTTTGCACTTTGAATATTGAGAGAGTACTTTGATTATGGTCACAATTATTTCTGTTTGCACAGAAAAAAATTGTTATTTATTTTTGTCTCATCTCGTGAGCTAAGTGTCTTGTCACACCCCATTAAATAGTCTATTTTTCTGCTTTATGTCTGTTTTTTTTTTATTCCAAAAAATAGAAAGATCCTATTTTCCATGATATGACCTCTCAATTGTTGTGTAACCCTGGGAGAAAGAGTCTAGTCATACGTTCGGGGACCGAGACGGTCACTCCCTTATTGAGATGCATTTTTAGTTATGTGACTTCACTGCAGTTGTATCCTGTTATATGTATAATAGGATCACAGGCAGACAGTATCAAGAGAGCAGACAGACAGAGAGGAAACCATGAAAGGGAAACAGCTGGAACAGACACTTCCCATTTGGGTCAGAAAAAGCTCCAGGCGTACAAAACCCTGACAAACAAACAAGCCTGTAAACATCAAGTATGTGAGAAAACAAACATTTTACACAATAATATCACGTGAAAGCAGTCTTAAATGTTTCATTAGTTCAGTTATATCATGGAAAACAGGATGTTTTTGCTTATTTTGATTAATACTTTTATTCAGCAAGGATGCATTAAATTGATCAAAAGTGACAGTAAAGACATTTATAATGTTAAAAAATATTTCTTTTTCAAATAAATGCTAAACTATTCATCAAAGAATCTTGAAAAAACATGCATTACCGTTTCCACGCAAAAAATGAGCAGCAAAACTGTTTTCAACTTTGATAATAATAAGAAATATTTCTTACTTTTTATATTTCTTACAATATTACTCTTGGTGAGCAGAGGAGACTTCTTTCAAAAATATTGCAAAAAAAAAAACTTAAAAGCAATTATTTTCATCATCGGCCAGCCGATTGTTTAAAAACAGCCAATGAGAAGAGCCGATTATATACTGTAAATCAAAAAGGGCCGGAAAAACATGCCGGACTGCAACTCATACTGTGTGTGAAGAAAAATGTCTCGTGTTGAAATTAGGGCTGTTGGAGGTGACAATATTGCATTTACAATTTAAAAAAAGTGATTCAGCTACTGAACTGAATTTGCAGCCTATATGGGGACTATATGGGATATACTATAACTATATGTGAATTCCTGAAAAACCACAACCTCATTTATTCCAGAATCTAAGGAATGCTATTCTGCATCTGCTGATAAAAAGTGTTTTTCCATTCCATGTTTCTCTTCCTCCTCTCAGTTTGTCTCTCTCTTTCTATTCTGCAGCTGTCGCAACGAACGCAGTTCACACTTCCTCAGATGTTCAGATTTCACAAACACGTACTTGGGCAAGACTGGCGCTGGAGTGGAGTTGTTGGTGACAGTCTGGATGTTATTGGTGGTGTTGGTGGTGGAGTTGTTTTGTATGGGTGAAGAGTCCTGGGTCCGTGGCACCTTTCCCATACGGTACCAGATCCCCATATTGTTCAGCTCTCTGAGAAGAAATACAGAATTAAAATCATTTCACCAAAGTATAAATTATTTATTCAGGATGAATTAAATACTCAAACACAAAACACAGATGTGTTTAACTGGAATAGTGTCAACAAAGACAGAAAGTGCTTTGGAGATCTCAAAGTACAGCCGGAGATACACAGATACCTCAGGCTGGAAAATACATAAAAACAACAGTGTTTTAATAGGTTTCAGCCTTATGACAATATTTAAAGATGATGAATATTGCTCTGATATTTAATCATATAATGATTTGTTTATTTTATTTTTTTTTTCAGTAAGTGGAATGATAACAGAACACCTGCATGTTTTAAGGGGAAAAAAGTAAAACATTATGATTTTAATAAGAAAAAAAAAACAATTATTTTTTCCATGTAGGAACCATAAATTACCATAAAAAAGTCAGATTAGATAATATATTTTTACTGTTTTTACTTTCATCACTGTAGCCAATCACAGGCATATCTGATGAGTGCGTGAACACAATGGCCAATCAGAGGTGTTTAAGAATCCGCACAACAGTGCTCAAAATGCTAAGGGGAAATGCTGGTATTGTCCAATTTTTTAAAATTTCAGTACCGACTTGGTACTGAAGTCAGTACTTTTGACAACCCTATCTAGGTCACCAGTTCTTGTGTAGAGTAACTGTGTGGAGTATTTGTGTAGCGTAACTGACCCTATGAACGTATACTGTGGCGGCGCCTGTTTAGAGCGTCCTAAGATACGGATATCACAGATGGCAGCTTCTGTGGAGTCTCTCGGGATGAACTTAATGCATAACCTCCTCTTCCTGAACGCTGGCTCCTCTGGAGAGAGAGAGAAAGAGAGGAACAGGACATGTTAAAGAAAGTGAAAGGGAGATGGAGATCGCAATAGAAAGAGAAAATAGACAGAACGAGGTCAGCACTGCAAATGAAAGAGGATCATTTTACACAATCGATTAATTATTTAACACAAGATAGGAACCAAATCCACAAAGGAGGTCTAGCTCTACTGCACGTCTAAAGGCAACTATATTAGTGGAGAACAAACGTCCCTTTAACTCTGGTCTGGAATGTCACTGGTTTATTTAAGCTACAATAACGGTTTCATATCTTGAGTGTCTCTGCAAACATACAGGGTGATTTCAGGAAGAGTATGAACTGATTACACTTAGGACTTGAGCCTAAAATATATACAATACCAAAGTATGTGAAAAACGCATCTAGCTATGCAAGCTTGATTTCACATTTTTAATTCTGAAAAACACTTCAAAGTATTTATATTTCAACCACAAATCCACCCTATGATGCAATGCATATCAATTATGTAAAGATGTTTTTGGAGATGCATCAGTTGTGATTTGGCTGAAATAGCAGGAGAATGCTTGTAAATGAACAACAGGAGATATGTGCTCTTACGTGTGTCCACAGTTTCCTGAATGGGAATAAATCCCACAGGCAGCGTGTCTTTGATGTCGATGAGCTTCATGTCTACGAGCACATTTCCTAAATGACTCTGTGGAGAGATACAGGAAGAACATACAGGAGAATGTCAACAGACAACATCTCTAGCCATGCCCTTGGTTGCATGCTTTGGGATTCATTTTGTATTTGTAACACATAAGCATATATGTGTTATATTTGAAATATCTGAAAGCATCATCGTAATAATAATAGTACTGTAATCAAGGCTTCTTGTACCAAAAACAGAAGTCATTTAAATCAGGAAAAAAAGTAAAACCACAAACATTGTATTAGGGTTTTTTCCTGCTTTGGTTTGCCTGAGAAGTAAGAATTAGAATAAACCCTCCAGGGTACAGAAGGAAGAGGAAACGGCTTTGTTTTCATGAACAAAAAGAAATTGTCTAAAAAAACAAATAGCACAGATCCTGTAACATATTACAGAGAGCACTCTGACTTCAACAAGATATTACATTATATAAACACTCCAGCATAGACATGCTCTGGATATTTTAAAAGTTCATCCCCGTTTCAGGCCTTCAAACTGAAGTAGCTCAGTACTAAAGAATGTTTAAGCAAATACGGTTGTGCTATATTGTAAATGGGTGTTGTTAGGCATGGCGTGATGATGTGTTTACTGGCATGAGGGCGGGACAACATGTCACTCACATGAGATCGACCAATAGCAAACAAACCACAACAATCCAACCATCCAAACAATTCCTCATGGACAAAATCAAGCCCGGCCCTACAGTTTTTCTTGTTTGAGAAGCCATTTCACTCAGATATGTGTCACAATAGGGGGAAAAAAGTCGATTGACACTTTAGTTTCATGCTGACTTTAACAAATCAGAATTTTGGACTAGAAAAATATTTAAAATGTTACCATGATTCAAAGAAATGTCTATTATCTGATAAAGAACTAAAGACATGACTCACGTTCTCTTTGGAGAATGCTCTGGTGAAGCACAGATAGCGGGTCACCTTGGATTTGAACAGGCCGTCTTTCCACAAGTCTGCATCAATCCCATCTGTGGTTTGTGCAACCTAAAAGGAATGAAAAGAAATTGATTTGATTATGCATTATAATAAAATTGTTTTTCCATTTGCAGAAGGTTACTTGTTTGATTCTGTTTATCTGAGTACTTTGTCAAGGAAAAACAAATACTTCATACAGTATGACAGCTATGAGCCAATATAAACATTTATTCACATTAATAATAGATTAGAAAACAGGATTGATTTAGAGTCCAAAATGAGTACCTAATTTAGGATTATAAACTAGGATAGTCATTTATAACAGACTTTAATTAGCTTCTCAATGGCTTCTGGGAAATTCCTAACCTCAATATAAGCACAACAGATTAGGAAGAGTCAAAATTGTTTTCTAGGAGTTGCCTAGATGTACAACAAACTAGTCTATTAGTAAGGTTGACTACGGAGTATCAAGATTTAATGCTTTTAGGGGGATAAATATAAAGAGATGCCACATCTCAAAACGGCTTTTTAGTTTAACTCTTTTTATTGAAAATATAGCATTTGATTCGACATATTGAGCAAGAAATGAAGATGAGATTAAACAAAAGCATTCCTTAATCTCTGAGTCCTCAGAACCGCTTTTTGAACCTTTTTTTGTGAAGTTCTGCCTATAAAAAAGCAACCAGGTTGTATGGAGCACATGGAGCTGGTTAGTGCCAACTGTACAGTGCAGTCCATCTCAACAGCAGTCAACATGCATGAATGCTCAATAAACAGCATGAGCTGCCCACACAAACAGCCGCCCATCAGTCGTGCCATGGCAACTGGCTTCCCACGAGCTGCTCGACAAACTTGACTGAACAATGAGCGGGTAATCACACAAGCATTAGGGAAAAACCACTGTCGGAAGTGATGCAGCATTACGTTTTAGGGCCAGACATGATGATATGCTTATTTATGCACCAAATATCATGTTATATACTATTAGTGTCAGTTATATTTAATAAGAGAATAAACAGAAAAGAAGTCTGAGTGATGTTGGGATTCAAATGTCTGAGACTTGAGATATATATATATAAACATGGAAAATAAAGTTTTAGGAATTTGAAAATTCAATCTTCAATTTCCTGCACTATTTCTAGGTGACTAAAATGTAATGTAAAGTAAATTTATGACATTGACCATGTGAAAAAGTTCTTGCTACCATTGAGGCTCAAGTTGCTCTATGAAACATCTCAAATCAACCTGGAAAACATGATAATCACATTTGTTCATGTAGCTCCAGTGCTGCTGTCATTAAAGCAAAAGAGGCACAATCCAAATACTGAGACACAAATTCATGTTAATTTTTCAAATACACTTTTCACTCACGCTTATGATATAATTTGCATGAAAAAGAAAAAATGGAAAAAAATAAGTTTTGCCATTTATCACATTGCACAGACCTCATTGAAGAGATCATAAAAGACTGAATATTGATTTATCTTCCAATTCTCTGCCCATTGCCCACTTTGCTTTGACAACATGTTGCCCTTTATTCCAGGTCAGAGCACACAGCATCATGCAAAACCAGAGGAAAAAAAAAAAAAAAGAGGAAACATAAATGCAAGGCCAGTGGGTAAGAAGTGGATCAAAAGTAAAGTCAAGGCTTGCTAAAATGGTACTTCCTTTATTCTGTATTTCCTGTGTCTTATAATAAAATTGTAACATTGCACCAAAATTTTGTCATTGTCCTGCTCAGTATCAGCTGACTTCTTAGTAGATATAAACACAAGTCGCTGACCATACAATTTGTTCAAAGGGGACCCATTATGTAAAATTCACTTTTATAAGGTGTTTGAACACAGATGTGTGTCCACAGTGTGTGTAAACAACCAGCCTATAATGGTAAAAATCCACCCACTCCTTTTTTTATAACCACCATAAATCAAACAGTCCTCCAAACGCGTGGTTCCAGATCTCCCCCTACTCTTACGTAAGAGTAGGGGTTAGCCTCGCCCATGACTGGTGACGATCGGCCCTCTTAGCATAGATGCCGCCCTGAGAGAGCTGCAGCAGTCTGCCATTTCCGTTTCCTCGCTGTAGCAGTTATATACAATGTCTGTGCAAAAAAACATTACAAATGTATTGGTTGTACCAATGAACATAAGAGTCTCCATAGATTCTCTGCATCTGAGCAACTGAGGACACCGTTCATTTATGAAGGAAATGTGCCAAAGAAAGTCGGTAAAGTGTTATATATTTGCACAACTCATTTTACGCCAGACTGCTTCACAAATGAGGGTCAATTCAACGCTGGATTTGCACAAAAGATTAACATGACGACACATGCTAGTCGATGAGTTGAATCAACTCCACAGCAACTACATACATTTATCCACTAACCATTCAGAAACGTCCAGTTTCATTCTAAAAGTTGTAACTTCTTCCTGAGTCTCTCCATCAGTGTCGACTCCGGTTTGAACAATGTAAGGCTGAACACCGTTACTGACAATCCTCATTTTGGCTGCGTGAGATTCTCCAGCTTTGTTGTTGTTGAGTGTCTGAAGCACAAGCTGTTAAAGCTCTGCCCTCTTCTAGAAAGGGGGCTGGGATCAGCAGCTCATTTGCATTTAAAGGGACACACAAAAACAAACTGAAACTTCACAGACACATTATTTCTGGGGACACCAGACTTATGTTACATCTTGTAAAAAAGGGGCATAATAGGTCCCCTTTAAATGCCCAATTAGAAGACTGAGAAATAATAATGCTTTAGTTTGAAAGCACCATTAATTAGGCTAAATTAATAATTAGTGATACAAAAGACAGGCATAGCACCCTCATAATATTCATAACATCTGTACCAATGTACAACTCAATTAGATATTGAACTCCTTTGTTTGCCTATCTTTAAAAGGAAATTTGAAATTGATGAAGGCAGTTTGATATTCAGAATTTAAAAAAAGAATTGCAGTGAAATTGCATTTCACTGTAAACAACAGACAAATAAAAATGCCTTCATTCATTTGAACTAATGAAAAGACACCTTGGAAGGATATCTGACAAAGTGATGAGTCAATGAAGTCATTGAAGAGCTCAGACTTTAGGGGTTGTTCAAGGGTCAAACCTCAGACTTCTGTAGTTTGATATTGAACAGACAGAAAGACACAAGTAGCTCACTGTTAGTGTTGGAAACAACAGATTTCTCTCTATTTCTCTCTAGTTCTGATGCGTTGTGTGTAGACTACAGCGATTCTGCCATTTGAGAAGACGTTTTGGGGGTGGAATGGGTGCTATCAACAGACCCTGCTTTCACACACTCTCGCAATCCACACAGGAAGCTTTGTTAAACTCTGTGCTGGAGTGATGACAACGACCGGGACAGCCAAAGGAAACACAACAACCCCATTGCATCTTCTGTTGCCAAAGTGCGAGTTCCTACCCAAAAACACACAAATGCAATGGTGCAAAAATGTTTTAATGGCACAAAATGTCAGAAACCAGGCCTGTGATCAGAAGTGCACTCTGTAGGGTGTGATGTGACATTCATGTCAGGCTATTCATGAGGTATCACGTAAACATTAATCCTGGTGATCCGATGCTATGCTGTGGCATATTCCCAAACGGTTTTGAGAAAACATTCTCAGCGAGACCTTTTAAAAAGAAACAGATGTTACAGTGAGAGCAGAACGTTGACACTGTTCGCAAACGCATTCTTAAATACATCTTTTTGATCCCCTTGATATTTCTGGTGGTATGATTATGTAGATATCGCCTGCATAGCTGTGAGCCTTTAAACGTCATGTTCTGGGAAAACAACCGCAACACATACAGATCGTATTTCTCCCAGCCTGTTAACTGTGAACGCCTTTGAACTGTGGCCACCATGACCTGCAACTGAGATCAACATGCTTTGTGTACAGGTCTACAAGGCTCATTGTTAATATTAACTCTTAAGAGAAATACATCTAACATCCTTCTAGTATTACATTTCAACAATTACACAAGGCCTGCCATGTTATAGCAGTCTGTTTTACCCATCAATGTAGAACAATGTGACATAGACATAGCCGTTTTACAAATTGATGGAATGACAATGTTTGAAAACCTACAGAGCTGCCTAGCTAGTCAACATTTTAGGATGGTGATGCACTAACACTCCGCTGTCACGAAAGCTTATCATTTGCATGTGTTTTTTAAGCATTGCAGTGATTTTAAACCGTTGACGCACAATAAGCAGTTAAAAGAGAAGTCATTTTGTACATTTACATGCACTGTCTTGGAGATGGTTTCTGATAGCACACACCTGAAACGTGCAGATAAAGCCACTGCTCAAACAGTGCTTTGAACTGAGTTCTTTTTGGTGCAAATAAATATGAATCCTCTTTCATGTCTCCTTGTTCTAAAATGGACAAATTCACACAAATTTATCTCAAAATCCTACCTTTATGTTGCCTGGCAAGGCCAGACTGATATATCTTCTACAAGATATATCAGTCTGGTCAGTCCGCCCTCCGTCGCGATTCGAGTCAACTCCAAACCATACCGTGCAATCAGATTCGTTTATTTCAGTGACGCAAACAGCATCACTCTAGTGCGGCGAAAGTCCCTTCAATATCAACAAAGATTGCGCACACGAGACAAGAGAGTTTGTTCTATTCAGCCGTGAATTCAGTTTTAAATGACCAAAAACACATTAATTATTTACTTTTCGCTGTTGACTCTCTTGTCGCTTTGCTAACGTCATATCCACAATTCTCTGATTGGTTTACTCCGCTTCCTGTTTGCTCGGATTTGCTCCGCCCTAGAAATCAAATTGATTCAATGGCCGACCAGACTCATCCGCTGGTACAGTGGTGAGGCTGGATTTTCCAGGCAAACCTTTATGAGCATCCAAGTAAACATTGTCGGTTATGACTTAAGTAAACAGTAGAGAATGCATGCATGTGTATCATTATTGGATCCGTGTATTAGTCTTAAAGTGACACCAACCCAATATTCCTGCTGCCGTCTGTTTTTAATGTTAATCAAACTACAAATGACAAAGAAATCACTCACTGCTCTTCACCGAATAACGTTTTTGAGTGAAAGTGAAAATTATATGCAGTGCTATTATGGGTCAAAAACAACAAAAAACAATAACTATTTTATTCATTTATTGTAATTTTTTGTGGTGGGGCCAGGGAAAATTGAATCATTGAATTCACTGAATCGAATCAAGAATCGAATTGAATTGAGATCTTGAGAATCGGAATCGGGACATCTGTATCGATACCCAGACTAGTACCCAGCCCTAGTAAAATGTAAATATCAGCATCATAGTGGCCACTGAGAAACCCATTTTAATCTATGATTAAAATGCTGTCTAGGTAGGCAGCTCACTAAGTTTTTAAATACAGCCATAGTGTCTCATGTGGAAACAGAATGCTAGGCACTAACCCAACCCCCAAAAAACTAGAAGAACAGATGTCATTTCTTAAAAAATGCTTTGGAGGAACAAAGAGTTTTACTTCCTTATGCACACAACACTATCCTCACCATCTGCATGACTGTACTGTATAGGACACTCACCACATCATAGCCGGTGGGAGCTCTGTTTCTCGAGGCCACAACACCTACACCAGTGATTGGGTCCATGGGCATCTCTGGCAGGGCGTCTGAAAGCTCCCGTACCTCAGGCATCATGGAGAAATTCTGAGAAGACAAGAGTGGTGTTAAAACATTTACACGCTAAACAACGAACCACTTGACAGTACATGCCGGATTAGTCTAAATAGTGTTTGTTTTGTCTACAAAAGCAAAAACTTATCCTTTGTTAGACTCCACCCTTGCTTACGATTGCTACCTCAGAGCATCCCATAGGATTGAACTGGGGATTTCCATGAACAACATCATTTTCAGTAGGATGTGCTAATAAAGTGGCATCTTTTCTGCCGTTTTTCTTTAAAGAAATTAAATTACGCAGCAAAAACTACAAAGACTACAAATCAGAATGGAGGCAAACACTTCTCACATTGAACTGAAAGGACAGAGTTCATTTTTGAAAGCAATTACAAGTAAGAAAACATAAGTATAATGTTTCTAACATACAATCCATTTTTGTGAACACTTTAGTTGGTAGTAATGACAACAATGAGCTGAATCAATACATAAATGTAATGACATTTAGTTAATTTGCCCTGGAACAAATGAAGGTGATTTTACTGATGTATATATTTGTAGATGAGGGTGACACAATCTACAACATGAACTTATCAACATTTAAGGACTTGCAAAAGGAAAAAGAAAAAACTATCCACTCTGGGTTCTTTTAATCACTATTATGTGACCTAGCAACAACATTTTAGCATATTTTTTCCATTTAATTGTGTACTATCCAAACACACAAATAATCTACAGCTTGTATGACACATCTATTTTTCATTATTTAATTAATTCCAATTTTGTAAGGCTTCATAGCATTGATGGCTTTTTAAAATGCCCTTTTAGTTTAAATATAAAATGATGCCAAATATGGCCTATATTGTTTGTTAGCAGTATAAAAGAGTTTTGAAAGTCAAAACACTTACTATAATGTTCACGTTCACTCAAGCTGATACCCAAACTTTTCTCTGAGACAACACAGAGCAGAATAAAAACATGACGGCATTGCCAAAACATGAAGACAAGCTGGCAAATGAAACCAAGTCACTGCGTAAAAGACATGTTTGAACAGAGAACAATGTTCTGGAGAATAGACCAAGAGTTTAGATGGAAAGCACAAGAGGGTGGGGACAAACACTGAACCAGACAAGCAACACATCCAACGAAACATGTCCTCTTATAGCCTTTCCTTATCATATATTCCTTATCAACTACTTCAAAAGAAGAATATCTTAATTCCAGGACTATTACAATTAGCAGGATTCTGATAATGAAGTCTGATTATTTATTTACTTTGAGATCAAACACACATCCAGAGCATCTGAGTGCTTATAATGAACAAGAACTTACACATTTCTCTAACATTTAAATAAACATAAATGGGACTTGAGCTAAATAAATGACACTATTATTACGAAAGAGAGGCATTCTGGTATCGTCTCCATTATGCTGCATTTGTCTTTATCAGGAGACACTTCACTTCAAATCAACTGATTTTGGAGTCAGGGTTTGTTCTTCCTGAGCATCTAAGGAGTTATGTAGCTGAATACAAATGATACACAGTCTTTGGATGGAGCCAAGCGCTTTGGAGGCAACCTTGGCAACCAGGCCTGCCCTCCGCGCTCTGCAAACAAGCCACAATGAAGCTGTGTCAAATCACTGGTGCACATGGAAGCAGCTTGCAGCAAGGCAAACAGCAGAGAGCGGCGAAGGAGAGTGAGATCAAACTGAGAGCATGTGAGAACTCTGCTAAAGCCAAGATAGAGTGTTAAAAAAAAAGGTGTGACATGATGATCTCTTGAGTCAACAGTGCGAAAACCAAACAGAAATATACTGCATTCATTAACAGGGAAGGAATGCAGTCCTTACAGAAAAGGAAATCATATATTCCATGTTAGTTTAATGTGAATAAAGAGTGCAACATCCTAAATTACTGATAACATAAACCCTTTTCAACTCATAATACACCCAGCTTGCTCAACCTGCTCCACCTCAGTTAGTTAGTAGTTGGCAGAAGTTAGTAGAGACATGGTCCGGATCTGAAAGAGGACTGCAGAACACAGCCAAGGAAAGAGGTAAATGGTGGAATGCTCCCAACATCCATTTATTATTATTTAGCCATTCATTCATTATTCATTGACATTCTGATATATGGAGCCTCTCTTTATGATGAATATGATTTATATAGCCAGCATTGCTGGTCAGCAACATAGTGTTTTGGGTGCTGGGCTGTGCACATTGAGCGCCCAAAATAGTTTAACCAGCAAGACCAGCACTATCACTAATTATTAACTATATTAAACCAAGCAGGACCAGCATAAAAAAAAAAGTGTTTCAATCAGACTGAAATAGGGAGGGATGCACAGATTTGAACATTTTGGATGATAAAAGCCATGTCCCAAGCACACAATTAAAATGTTCTCGTTATAATATTATGTAGTCTATATAACAGACTTGCGATGTATGTTATACTTAACTATATTTGCCATATTAAAGTGATTTCAATCATATTTCAAGCAATTCAAAACCATAATGGTGGACAGTGTGCATCTGAAGTGTCTCAGCTGAAGGAAATAATCCATTACATGCACCCAAATAAACAGTTTATAGTTGGATAATTGATGGCTCAAATTAAAGATCTGATTGAAAGGGGTGGTGTTGACCTGAAATAATCAGATCAATAAAATATTTAAGCATGTAATCAAATCAGAATATTTTCTCAATCAAAATACCTTGAGCAAATGAGCAATGCCGTGATGACTGTGTTTACATGCATTTTACGTCATTCGAATGCATGTATGTTTATTTGCATCTCAAGTATTACAAAATGATCACTGGAGGAGACTGAATATTTACTAAATATTTGCTAAAAAAGCTGTGCTGACATAAATGTTAGCTTTCTTTTAAGATATGTCATCAAGGCAGAAATGACAATTATACTCGTGGTATTAACTGTGGCATTATCGCGGTGGCTTTCTCCGGTTCTGAACGTGTAAATATATAAATACAATATGTAACTGAATATGTGAATGGGACTGCAGTGTTTAGGGTTCATATAAACAAAACCATCAGAATCTGAAATTAGACTGGATTCATTTCAATTAATGAAAATTAGTGAAGTTAAACATTCCTAATGAGTATTTGAATTGGATTGGTTTAGGGTACATTTAAACAGTATACTTCCTGAATATGCAAACAGATTGGACTTGGATAGTCGAAAATGCATGTAAACATGCATGTAGCCAAGTAGGACATATTCTTGAATCAACTTAGAATAATCTTATTAAACAATCAAATGTTGGCAGAAGTATACACTGGTATTAGCAATAGGCTTTCCAATCCCTACCCCAAAAAAGGAAAGTTGTTATTCATCATGTTTTATTGGATAAATCACAACGAAGCAAAATTCATGCTGGTCTTTCCACCGGCTATGTCTAACCAGTATATATGATGAATCTTCGTAAACAAACGCACACCAAAGCAATTATCATAAAGAACAGATGCATCCTTCCTGAAACATGAGCAGGAAAGGCTCTGCAATGCCCCTCGGACATTAGGGGCAGATCTGCTTTCATATCACTCATCTGCCAGGAGGACAGAGCAGCCTCAGATGGCACAGATGCTGGCACTGTCAACACACTGCCAAAGGAGAAGTCTGGAAGATATTTCAGGGCTCAACAATAAGGACGTCCTGGAGCCAGATTGAGAGAAGCTTGGGCCAGTTGACAGAAGCTTCACTCGCCCAATCGGACCACTGTTGCATTTATGCTGTCAATTCAGTTTGCACACATGGTTTTTTGAGATATTTACATTTTTTAAAAGTTTTTCCTAATATAGTTGTTCAATAAACCTAGCATTGTATATTATGAATATTGTTAGCTCTCTGACAAATTGTTTTTGTTCCTCTTTTGTAAGTTGCTTTGGATAAAAGTGTCTGCTAAATGCATAAATGTAATTCGACTAAATGCTAAAGGTATGTGGACTTACTTCTGGGCCAGTGAACAAATGTACAGGGCAAATCAAAATCTGATCTACTGTCCCAACTGTGCCAGTAGGAAAAAATCCTTTTTGTTGAGCCCTGCATGTGCTGGTTTTATTGCTTGTTCAGTTTTACACCACCTCTCTAAGAAAACATGCTTGTTTGCACAGGTGGATGAAGTAAACATTGTCATGGGAAACTAATCAAATCCATGAGCACAGTTATACCAGCCACATCCACTCTATATGGATGGATGGATATACCTATAGATGGATATGCCTATGGATGGATGGATATACCTATAGATGGATGGATATAGCTATGGATGGATGGATGGATGGATGGATATACCTATAGATGGATGGATATATCCAAGGATGGATGGATGGATATACCTATAGATGGATGGATGGATATACCTATAGATGGATAGATGGATGGATGGATATGCCTATGGATGGATGGATATATCCAAGGATGGATGCATGGAAGGATGGAAATACCTATAGATGGATGGATGGATGGATATGCCTATGGATGGATGGATATATCCAAGGATGGATGGATATACCTATAGATGGATGGATGGATGGATATACCTACAGATGGATAGATGGATGGACGTACCTATAGATGGATGGATGGAATAATAACTTAAAAGATATATATTGAAGTGGCAGTGGATTCCAGAATCTATCCCTTCACTATGGATGGATGGATATATCCAAGGATGGATGGATGGATGGATGGATATACCTATAGATGGACAGATAGATGGATATACCTATAAATGGATAGATGAATGGATATACCTGTAGATGGATAGATGGATATATCTAAGGATGGATGGATATAGCTATGGATGGATGGATATACCTATAGATGGATGGATGGATATACCTATAGTGGATAGATGGATATACCTATAATGGATAGATGGATGGATATACCTATAGATGGATGGATATACCTATAGTGGGTAGATGGATGGATTTACCTATAGATGGGTGGATGGATATGGATGGATATATCTAAGGATGGATGGATATACCTATAGATGGATGGATGGATATACCTATAGTGGATAGATGGATGGATGTACCTATAGATGGGTGGATGGATATGCATATGGATGGATGAATATATCTAAGGATGGATGGATGGATGGATGGATGGATGGATGGATATACCTATAGATGGATGGATGGATATACCTGTAGATGGATGGATGGATATACCTATAGATGGATGGATGGATTTACCTATAGATGGACAGATAGATGGATATACCTATAGATGGATAGATGGATGGATATACCTATAGATGGATATATGGATGGATGGATGAATAGATATACCTATAAATAGATGGATGGATGTATGGATAGATGAATAGATATGCCTATAAATGGATGGATATACCTATGGATGGATGGATGGAATATATGGGATATGATAATCCAAAGGAAAGTGAAAAGTATAACATGGAAGAACCCATAAACATTATGACAACAACTATACAAAAGGATATTTAACCATTTTGAGACTTAAAATCAAAGCAGATCTGGTGCTAATCAAAATGTAATGCATCAACACGAGTGGCACAAATGTGGAATATACAAAAAAACATACAAGATCCACATTTATCGTACAAATACGTTGAAGCTCTTAGTCTAGAAATGAATCACACATTACGGCTCCAAATCTCACAAACAAGAGCAGCATTCAGTAGAGACTCTGGCCGTAACAACATGCTGATTATTCTAACTCATGCTGGAGTATTTGAGAACAAAAAGACAGTATCAGGTCTTGCCTTATCAAATTCATTAGGCAGTTTAGTGATAATCTGATCTGAAAATTCAATTTCATCATTTTCAAAGAGCCAATCATAAGCATTACCTCGGTTTACACAGTCACTTGCTTTCTGTGAATTCAATGACAACAGACACCGCATAACAGGTTTATCAAACATCTACAGGGTTTCTGTAGGTTTTATGAAGGTAAATTTAAGACTTTTTAAAGACCTTTTTAAGACCAATTAAAGAACATTTACAGAATAAATCGAAGGGAATACAATATGTCAGTATGTTCTCTAAATTTAAATGTCTACAAATACAAATACAACAGATATCCATAACTTTTTTCTATTTATTCATTAAAAAAAAGTTTAAGCTAAACATTATTTTGTCTTCAAGACATTTACATTTGCATCTCAAGTAAATGCATTCTGATTTAAAGATGTTTAGATATATATTGAAAAACAGGACAAAAATACTGAGGAAGATATAATTTTTTACAATGCATGTAGTATTTAATGCTATCATGAATTTAAGTCTTTCTACTCTGATTTAAGAACTTTTTAAGTCCCACAGAAACCCTGATCTGAATCATGAACACAGAAATCTGATACTAAATGTCATAAATCTGATAACAAAGCAGATTGAATATTGCCCAATAGACAAGCAATGCTCTCCGTAATAAATGAATATGTAGCACTTTATTAAAATTTCTATTCCCTCATAACCATGAAATACCCAAGTTGTTGTTTAGATATGTGAGATACAATAATTCATAAAGCAAATCTTTACAGTAACATTATCTACTCAATATTTACTATCCTACTTTCACAACTCTTTAAAACCATTTTAAACATTTATCTTGGTGTTATTATAATATCTTGAGTCCATAATATGAATAAATAACAGTGCGTTATATCATTTGGCTGAAGTCCAATTTTAGCCATTAGCATTAGCCGGCAGGTTGCTAGGAGACTCCATAGAGATTCTATACTTAGCCTAGCCGAGCTAACAAGCTAACACAATTTCCTCAATATTCCTTATTCTTTTCAAGATTTGAGCAAAAAACAATTCAACGATTAAACTCCACATTGACTTAACTGTAAAATGCACTGCGTCCTTCCTTTTCGGACAAAAGCAGCTTTTCATGACCCGCAGCACACAGCGGTAGCAGCAGGCGTAGGAGCCGCAGGAGCCTCGGCAGCGCGTGAGAGCAGAGCGGGGTGGAGCGGGAGGGAATGCGGCGGGAAGAGCGCGAAAGCTCGGCTGAGAGAGAGAGAGAGAGAGAGAGAGAGGCGGCGGCGGGCGAAAGCAGAAGCGGAGCTAATAGTGCTAATGCTAATCGACGTCTCTCTTACCCCAATATACTTCACACAGATAGACAGACAGACGCTGCTGTTTGAAAAGATATACGCCACTGGATCCTCTTCTGTCTGTCGTTACAGCTCACGACTGGACTGTTGACATTCCCGTTAATCAGTTAATCCATTTCAAGGGATGCATTTCTCCTTAATTTGCCAGAGTCGTTTAGGGGTCCTCAGAAGCTGCCATTTCTAACCAGTCACTGAAACTGAGAGAGGAGGGAGGTTGGGTGAGTGTGAGTGTGAGTGTGTGTGTGTGTGTTCTGTGGTTTTGTTGCTGATGTATTAGTGATGAAGTCTTTGCTCTGATTTATATTCTGAATACCCAACAATCACCCACGCAAACCTCCAGTAATACTATTGCTGTAATGCAAAACTAGATTAAATCTTGAGTTTTCAAGATTTAGAAGGTAGGCTATGTAAAGTGGTACTAAGTAATGTGGTACTATTGATGGTATCTTATTATTAATTCATCATTATCATTAATATATTACGGTACTTAAAGGATTAGTTCACTTTCAAATTAAAATTTCCTGATAATTTACTCACCCCCATGTCATCCAAAATGTTCATGTCTTTCTTTCTTCAGTCAAAAAGAAATTAAGGTTTTGGATGAAAACATTCCAGGATTATTCTCCATATAGTGGACTTCAATGGCCTCCAGAAGGTTGAAGGTCAAAATTAAAGTTTCAGTGCAGCTTCAAAGCGTTCTACACGTTCCCAAATGAGAAATAAGGGTCTTATCTAGAGAAACCATCGCTCATTTTCTAAAAAAAAAAAATTTTAATTGTATACATTTTAACCATAAATGCTCATCTTGAACTAGCTCTCTTCCTCTTCTTCTCTATTAGAATTCCGGCAGTGTAGACACTAAGTGTATTACTGCCCTCCACAGGTCAAAGTTTGAACTAAATTGTCATATACAATATGCTAGTGCAAGTATATAACAATTAGTTCAAACTTTGATCTGTACTGAAACTGTAATTTTGACCTTCAACCATTTGGAGGCCATTGAAGTCCACTATAAGGAGAAAAATCCTGGAATGTTTTCATCAAAAACCTTAATTTCTTTTCGACTGAAGAAAGAAAGACATGAATATCTTGGATGACATGGGGGTGAGTAAATTATCAGGAAATTTTAATTTGAAAGTGAACTAATCCTTTAATACTTTGATACATACTATGGCAGGGAATTTCAAATTGGTGTCGTGTTTTATACAAAAACAGTATAAGAATAGACAGTAAAAATAAATATATAATAAAAAATAGAATTTAAATAAATAAAAAGTTAAAATAGATTAAAAAATAGAAAATTGATTAAAATAAATACATTTTTCAACATTGGGACAAGAGAGATGTCAGTCAATAAATGGGAAAACAAAGTAAGTTACTTATTTGAAAAAGTAATATTTTGTTGTAAATTTTTAAAAGAAATGTGTTTCTTTACTAGTTACTTGGAAAAGTAATCTGATTACATAACTCAAGGTACTTGTAATGTGTTACCCCAAACACTGGCTGTAACCAAAACAGTTTTCATATATCAGATCTTGAGTGTTAAAGCTTTCAGATGATATTTCAATGATGCACAACGGTAAACTTGGTTAACCACGGTAAATACTCCTTATGTTCAATAGGTAATTTTTTTTGTTCTTTATCAAACATTATCTGCAATGGACAGATAAAAACACTGTGATAAAATATTCAGCTGAGTTTGAGTGTGAAAGATAGAGAATGTGATATTTAGCAGCAGCACCACGATCGTGGATGTCAGATAAAATCTCGTTGACAGAGTGTGTTTTTCTCAGTATTGTACGAACACTGAAAGCTCTTGATGCCCCAGATCTCATAGAGAACTAATGAGATTGGTGTAATGAAGGCCACAGTTCATTCTTAAGAAGGATTACAAGGTAAACAGAGCCCAAAGCTTTACTAGCAGTACACATGTACATTGTGAAGCTGCTCCATTTCATTTTTAATCACAAACTGGGCTGGGGTTTAATCAATATTAATATTAAAGGATTGTAGATGTATAATTTGCATGCATGCATGGCTATATTTGTGATCCTAAATTTGATGGTAAATATACGGCCTATCCTACGCATCCAGCTCATGTTTGGTATTTGTTAGCTGAATGTAGAAATGTCCTGTCAGCAATGCCCAATGATCTGCAACCATTTTGAACGGGTGCCATCTGGAGTGCCATGCAGACATGATAATCTCACTTTAATTACATTAGCAGTGCCATCAGTTAGTGTGAGAGTGGAGAGCTCCCCTAAATTATAAACAATTGTATTAAGTCAGATGTCAGATGTGTGTGCTGATGGCTGGTGTTAGATAAATGGAAATATGATTTCCAGAAATCAATGTTATAAATTCAAGTGATTAGTGATCAGAAGGTATGCTTTCTTTACTGGATGTTTATGGGGCATTAAACCTTTGTGTGTGTGTGCATGCATATTTTTGTGACATCAGGACACAAATTTGTATAATGACATGAATATGACATAGGTATTACAAGGAGAGGGTGACTTATGAGGACATTACCCCATGTCCCCATTTTTACAAAAGGCTTATAAATCATACAGAATGAGTTATTTTGAGAAAGTAAAAATGTGCACAACAGTTTCCTGTGATGGGTAGGTTTAGGGGTAGGGTTGGTGTAGGTACAGTATAAAAACCATTACGCCTATGGAATGTCACAAAAACAAAAACCTGTGTGTGTGTGTGGTTCAGGTAAAACCTATAGGGAAATGTCCCCACAAAGATGACAATATCCGAATTCCTTGTCCTTTTTTGGTTCTTTGGTTGAGGAAAACAGCTAATAAATCCTACTAATTGATGTTTTTTGAAAATCTAAAAATGCAGAATGCAACCGACTAGTGAGGACATTTTACTATTTAAAAAAGGCAAAACATGTTTTTATTTAAATCTAGTGATGTGCACATATTTCTGTGATGGGTAGGTTTAGGGGTTGAGGTTGGGTTAGGCCATAGAAAATATCATTGACCTGATATAAAATCAATGGAGGTCTATGAAACGTGTGTTTGTGTGTGTGTGTGTGTGTGTGTGTGTGTGTGTGTGTGTGTGTGTGTGTGTGTGTGTGTGTGTGTGTGTGTGTGTGTGAGAGAGAGAGAGAGAGAGATTTCAGATCTTTGGAGTCTTCTCTGAATGATGTCTAACGTCCAGTGTTGTTTTAGTATTATATATGTACTATTATAGTATTTATTAATATTTTGAATTAGCCTTTATTTTTGTTCTAAGTTTTTAATTTTAGTTTAAAGCTGCAATATGTACGATTTTTGCAGTAAAATATCCAAAAACCTCTAGGCCAGTGTTATATATTTTGTTCACTTGAGTACTTACAATATCCCAAATGTTTCCAACAATTTGTAAATCGTGAGAAAATTAACACGTTTAGTCTCATTGTTTAAATCTAATTTTCTTGATTTTTTGCAAGTACCATGCTTTACCATGCCTCAGAGAAAAACACTATTTTGTGAAGTAGCTAACATAGCATAATCAGATGCAGCTTTATTTTTAGTAACAGTAATACAGAATTTTCTCCATCATACAATACGTTTTAAAATTAATTGCATGCCATTTATCAACACAAGCCATCCAGCATTTAATATGATACTGTAAAATCGATCTATCTTACTGCAGTGTGTAACAGTGTCTCACAGCAGCCGCCGAGCGAACGCACAGAGTAACGTTATAACATCATTTTCAACACACTCAACTGTATCTAATATGATAAACAGAGCTGCATTACCTCATACTCATGACCGGAAAAGCGGAAGCGGCGCTGGCGACTGTGTCATAATAAAAGTTCTGCTGCTCGTGAGGCGTGTGTTGCGCAATCACTCCAGCTCCTCGTTCAGCTCCACAACACTCGCTCCTGCTCTGCTTCATATAGTAACGTTAATAATCGCATCCATGAACATGATTTCTTCCTGAGTCCTATCCCGATTGTTTCCACCGGACGTTGAGGTGAAGAGTGAAGACACATGTCCCAAGATTCTGCGCTAAAACTTACCATCATCAAGCTACGCCTTTGTTTTGAATATGCCTCTAGCGACCTCTAGCGGACAGAATTTTACATATTGCACCTTTAAGTTTTAGTAGTTTTGTTTTTGTCAGTTTTTTATTATTATTATTATTATTATTATTATATTTCTGTACCTATTTGCCCATTTTCTTTATTTCTATATTATTTTTATCTACCTTTTTTTTCAAATTAGTTGTCAAGGCAACATTTCTCATTTTCATTTAAGATTTTTAAGGTTAAGTTTTTCATCTGATATTTTTATTTTATTTTATTTTATTTTAGCTTTATTTCAGTTACTGAAACCAAGTGTAAATATTTTTTGTTTTAGTTATCAATAACAACACTCAAATGGTCGTTGTTTGAATAATGAGTAATGGTCACGTCACTCTGAACTGTTATTGTATATAAAAAAAGAAGCTAAAAATGATTTCAAAATTTCATCTTTTGTGTTCCACAGAACAATATAACTGCATACAGTGTTGGAACAGGAAATAACCTGTATTTAACCTCTGCTCTACTTACAGTGCTTTGGCTGCATGTCATTTCTAGGTTTCATTCTGAGTTCTTAGCTACTTATAAAGATATGAAAGTATTGAAGTAAAGACGGTTTAAACTAAACTTGACCTTAAATCTCATCTTTAGTTAAGACTCTTTCAAAATCCCTCATAAAGTGCTCTGATTTCCTCCTCTCTTCATCTGACTTTTCCTCTTGTGATGCTGCTGTATGACCACAGGAGGGCGGCATTGCTACAGCTGTGAGGTGCAGCAGCTCACTGTCCTGATGTTCAACACATTTTTCATGTCTTTCTTATTAAACACAGCTGAATCAACTCATGTGTCTGTGAACTGAGCTGAGTGTGTCAGATAAGAGAAACTTCCAAAATGTGGAATGACAGCCATCTTGACAGTGGCTGGCTATTCACTGCTTATCTACTGTACTTTCTTCCCTTGTTTGAAGAAAAGGCCAATTAGTAAATAAACTAGAGGATAAATAACACATGTGGCGTGTCTGTGTACCTTATAAGGTGATACTATGAGGTTTATAAGGTGTTCTGAGTGTTTTTTTAAGCACATTTTTAGTTAGTTGCTAAGATTCATGGCATTCTTGGTTCTACAAATGGCTTGCTTCCTTTCTTTAATGTACAATAAATGGGTTGCAAGCCAAAGTTTAATACTTAGACTTATGAGTTTGTTCAAATCATTAACTTTAAAATGAGAAGTAGTGATACTTGCATTTGCAAACACCACTAATGAATCTATTATGTGTGCATATTTCTCCAAAGATGTACTACAAGTATTTGTTTAGCCTGAAATAGTTATTGTGATACGCTATCGTTGAAAAGTTTGGTGTTGGTAAGATTCTTCTGTTCACCAAGGCTGATCAAAAATACAGCATTTATTTAAAATAGAAATGTTGTAAAAGTCTTAACTGTTACTTTTAATGCATCTTTGCTTAATAAAAGCATACATTTTAAATAAATAAAAACAGTAGTGCAAATCTCCTGCTGCATAATGTTTTTCTTTTATTGAAGAACAGCATTTGTAAAGACGAGTCATATCAGACTGGCACAGAAGCTGCGGTGTATATATAGTGTTTTCACTGTCCAGTTGGTGTGTAGGTTGTGTAGGTGCACTTGTTGTTTTCTTATTTGTTTATCTGACACATACAGTACTGTTAAGGCTTCAGTTCCAACAACATATTTTTGTTTATGCTTGTTCTAAAAGCTTAATTCTTTCCTAAGTTGCATTATATTTATGTCTCTGTTATGTCTATTAACTGTTTTCCATACATCGGATGAATCACTGTATCAATTTGCTTGTATTTATTGGAAAATATTCACTCATTTTCTTTTCAAAATGCTTTTTACTAAGTCCACTACTAACTATGAATGTTGTTTTGTGAAATAGAAGTGTGTGAAGGTTGGAACAACATGTAATGGGTGAGTAATTATTAATGTTAAATTAGAATGAATTAGTGAACTAGAATGTGTACAGCAAGGTTAAAATAGTAACATGCAGTGACCATGTGACCACCTCTAAAGCGATCATAAACATTAAGTGTTTGCCGTTTTACTAAATGCAAGTTAGCTAGTTTGATGCTGCTCTATCTGCTTGCATGCATCATGGTGAAGCACACTTTGTGTGGGAGGTTTCTCTCTCTCTGTAATGGGGTTATCAATCACACCTCCAGTGCCTGGCTCGGAGAGGTCAGAGGTCACTGCAACCCATTGCCAGTGTCGGCTGAACTCTGATTTGGCTTCTTTTTGTGAATGACAGTAAAGGTTTATCTTATTGTCCACTCCTTAAAGAAGCAGAGATAGCAATGACCACCCTAGTGAAAAACTAAAATGTATTTGAAAAACATTTATCTTGTGCTAAGTATACTACAAATACATTTACATATTTATGTGCTAAATAAAAATACCCTGCAATTGTTTATTTGGTATACTAAACTGGTACTTAAAGTCTGCTAAATTGGAACATTTTTATTGGAGTTGGAGTATTTGATTGTGTTAAAGTGGAACTATTGCAAGTATACTTCATGGAAAACTTTAAATATCTTACATTTAAAGACCGATATTATACAAAGATCATACAATCCTTATTAATAGTGATATTAAAACACTTTTAGGCATAATATTAAGAAATGTGCATTGTGCAATAAAGAAATACTCCAAATAAAATTTAATTATAATATTATATGAGTAAGTATAAAGTGATATGTCAATAAAAATGTTAATGGATTTGAAGTATACTTGGTATGAAATAAATGTATTTTAAATAGATTGTGGTATAGATTTTTTCATTAGGAAAAAAATATAGTAAAAATATATTTTTTCAATTTGTAAATAAAAATACAATATATATATATATATATATATATATATATATGACAGACATACACGCATACATATATATTTAAGAAATATTTACATATTTTTTATTTATATATTATTTATATTATATATAAATGTAAATATTTTAAATATAAATATAATATATTTTTGTTGAATATATACATGCATGTGCGTGTAAATATTTTAATAAATAAAAATACACAGTACACAAATATATTTTAAACACAAACTTTATTTTGGATGCGATTAATCACGATTAATCCTTTGACAGAACTAAATACTTATATATATGAGCAATATCACACGAGTAGCCGTGCGATATGGCTGTATATCAGCACGCTGTGATTCGTCCGTAGGCACGAGGCCGCAGGCCGAGTGCCGTAGGCAATCACAGCGTGCTGATATACAGCCATATCGCACGGCTACGAGTGTGATATTGCGTTTATACAACAGTTCGACGGCACGAGTGTGTAAATAAATAAGAACAACAACGGAGTGTCTTTAAAACCCTCTTTTGTGCAGCACTACTTCCTTCCGCCACGGATTCAAATCTCAATTTGACAGTTGGACCAAGCCTCCGTTACTAACTCTAAAACGTCACTTCAGAACTAGTAACGAAGGAACGTTGAGTCGCTTCATTGAAACACATTGAATTTTGTACAGTATTAGAGAGAGAGAGAGAGAGAGAGAGAGAGTGGGCTATTACCTTTGTCTGGTATATTGCATTACATTCATTCTTCAAGTCGATGTCCATAATATTATATCCTTTATACAAGTCCGTTTGAATGTCCGCTGAGGAAAGCGATCTTTGTATTTGTCCTTTTTTACAGTTTGGGAATTTTCCATAAAATCCATTACACCACAGCGCTAAAACAACTTCCTTTTGCAAAAGTTCCTTTCAATTTAAAAGTCTCTTGTGCTTCACTGACTCATTCTCCTGTAAAGTGTTGCCGCCATCTAATGGCGTATTAATGTAATGTTCACTCAATCCATATTACTTAATGACATATTTATATAAAATCATATTTATTAACAATAATATTTAGAACAACAAATAAGCACAATTGTACAGTTCAGTCAAACATAAAGCACTAGTTATTAAAAAAAAAAAAAAAAAAAGGTCACCATTTACGCTTGTATGTGGGTTTTACAAATATTTAACGAATGAAAAGGATTTTAAAGAGCTTGTGACAAAACCTACTAACTCCATTGGATCCTCAAACTGTCAATCAAGCCTCATTAATCCGCCTCACCTCCTGAATGAAGTGCGCACACAGTTTGGACATCTCCTCTGTGCAATGCAAAGGTAAATAAAGATCTGATGTTTGAAAAAAAAATTGTAAAGCGTTTTCTTTACTCAAAAAACCATGTTTATAAAGTTTAATGTTTTACGTATTTGAAGCGGAGAAGAGTCTGATATGTCCCGTCTAGTTGTAGCCAATGTGCTATATAAGGATGTAACGTAACGTTTATTATTATCAAATTTAATATAGCACAATTTGACTTGCTCTGTAACAAATAATAGATTAATAAGACCAAAGATTGCCCGTTCTATGTACTCAAATTGAATTATGTCTCATGTTTAACCACTATAAGAGCCAGCGGCAAATCCCCGAGGCACTGGCTGAGATGAAGCTGTTCTCGGCGGTTACAGAAGCACTGAACGCCCGCTGACGCCCTGGAGCTCGCATCTCCGAAAACGTCAAAACAAATGGTAAAATAGGCGCTGTTATTAAATATGAGTCACATATTTCAGGTCTAAACAACTACATTTGCGCCTAAAAAACTATTAAAACTACAGTTCGTGGTACAAGAAGTAGTATTTGTAAAAATTACGGTTGATTTGATCGGCCGCCATGACGGTCACTTCAAGCGGAGTGATACAAACGGTGAAAAGGCAGTAGGAGTGCTGTTATCACTGAAATATCGCATGGCTATCAGCCAATCAGATTCGAGAACCAGACAGAACTGTTGTATAAATATATATATATATATACACTGTATAATCATGGTAGATACACTCTGAGGCTCTGTCTCTGAGGCCGATCTGTTGTTTTTCCAGAGGTTGAGAAGGTATTGTACAGCTTCATTCACCCACATTTGACTTTTTCATGCAAGCATTTATGAAAAGGTCACCAAATTACTAATGACAAGTAATGCTAGTGCTCTGTTGTGTAAGTACTATACATATACAGTTATCTATCCTTATATGGTCTTTACAATCCAGAAAGAGAGACAGATAGGGAGAGAAGTCTATAGCTGGTTGTGAATATATGATCCACTGAGCTCATCTTTCAGTAAGAATATATTCTGAATGCACAAGCATACACTTTTATGTCGCTTAATGCAATATATATTGCACATAAAAAAGACAAAATATAATGCATATATGGTGATATGTAAACAGTATTTGCATGCAATGGATGCTTTATAGAGAAATATTAACATTTGTCATTCCATCATGCACCACCTCTGAATGTACCACCACCATTTAAATGTGACTATTAGTCACAGAGTGATAAAATCTGACATCACACATTCAATTGCGAGTGCTATTTCAACAACCTGCACCTGAGACTGAGCACGATGAGCCATCAACCAGACAAAATGACAGTCCAAACTGAAAATAAATGATAATCTGTGAGGAACGGGAGGGTTGGGTTATGGCTGTCTAACCAAATACTGCCTCACACTTCACTGGCACTAGCATAGAGCACAGTAGCACAGTCTTTTTCCACAAAGATATCATTCTTTATCAATAAAGTATATATCTCTCTGAATACACCTATAGGCTGATTCTTATGTGGAGGGTGTGATCTCCTGGCCGCAGGCTGAATCCTTTTTTCCCGAGTGCCAAGTAATTTTCTCCAGCTGATCTGGTGTATGAGTTTGGATGCTCTGTCTGTCTGTCAACATGCATATAAATGGTTTGAAGTGCTTGACCTTTTATCATGACCATTCTCTGTCTGTTCCAACCCTGCTTACCCCCGAGCGCAAATTCATATGCATTAGATATTGTGTGGGCCAGTGTATTTCAAAACGTTCAGGGCCTGTCAGGTTACAGGGTAAAATATGATGTGCAGCACTTCTGTGGAAATGAACATTAATAACTCTATGGAAGCAATTTCCAGGCCTACAGGTGGAGTTTCTGATGACACAAAGAACTTTTTAGCTATCAAAGCTTATTGATTAAGCTATATTTTAAATTATAAGCAGTATTACTGTTGTATTTTTTTCTAAGTAAGTAATCTATTTTTTATTTTTTTTTATTTTTTTTTTTTGCCTTGGTTAGTAAATGTGATTTTTGCATGGACAACAACTCAATTTCTTCAAAAGATGTAGAAATAGTTCAAATTACTAATGAATTATGTTGAAGTGTAATACTGAAGTGCATTAGAGTATAGTGTTGTTTTAGTGTCATTGTGATAATATTTTTTTAATGTTACTTTTTTTATTTAAAATTGAGTTATTTTTAATAATTTTATTGTGTGTTTTTGTCATTTTTATTAGTATTTTTGCTAACACTTTATTTCAATGCTCCACTTTAGACATTCTACTAACTGCAAGTAACTTTAAGTAACATACTTTTTAATTAGTCTACCCATTAACGCCATCATTTTGTTCATTCAGACTGATGCACGGAACGCACACGTAAGCAAGAGGCGGGATTTATCGCACAAACCAATCATAACCAATGACATCCAATCATAGTGCAATGGAGGCATTGCCTCCTTTCACATCACTTTCCCCCATTCATTCACTCAATTACCCCCCACAAAACCCACAGCACGCTTTAGGGGCTCTGTTGATTCTCTGTGAGCTGAGAGGAGGCACAAAAGACACGGACTCCCACTGTAACTTTACCTGTGGGTGTTGCTGTTGGACAGTGTTCCTTTAGAAAAAACAAGTGACTTAATGTCACATTTTGAAATATGGATTATTTTCTCATCCTGTTTTTTTCTCATCCTCCCTTGCCTTCTTGGAGGAAACACCCCTTTTTTATAACCTTTGCTTTTTATATAATTGTCTTTAGTTAAAGGAGATTATGCCTTTTTCAATGTCTTGACTTTGTTTTTGGGCTCTACTAGAAAAGATTTTCATTGAATGTTTTGACATTTTTGCAGTTCTGTCAGTAATGCTCTGGTGTGCATTGTTAGCCAACTATGGTCACAAGTTCTTTCGTTACCAGCTTTTGTTGGCATTGTTGGCTTTGGGAAATGCACCCCTGTTTAGTTCCTGCCTCTATGAAGCCCCTCCTTCTGAAAAGTTCAATGTGATCTGATTGGTCAGCTGGACGAGTGTGTTGTGATTGGTCAACCGCTTTGAGCGTGATGTCATGTCCCTTACCATGGCTGCGTTTAACTCCACTTTTAGACATTCACTTGTGAACTTCCTAAGCACTTCCCCTCGGGTGAATCCCTGCTGGAGGAAGTTTTTTTGACATTTAACCGCATTTAATACTGTAGCTACCTTAAGCTGACTGTTTTTTAAAGGTGCCATCGAACATTTTTTTTACAAGATGTAATATAAGTCTAAGGTGTCCCCTGAATGTGTCTGTGAAGTTTCAGCTCAAAATACCCCATAGATTTTTTTTAAATTAATTTTTTAACTGCCTATTTTGGGGCATCATTAACTATGCACCGATTCAGCGCATGTCCCCTTTAAATCACGCGCTCCCTCAATGTATGTCTTTTCCATGTACTGAACTTGTTATTCAACTATGCCAAGGTAAATTAAATTTTTTGATTCTAGGGCACCTTTAAATAGTTATAGTTTATTGTATTGTTATCATTTTCTCAAACTACCCAAGCATACATACAGGCCTATAGAATGGTGCGTAAAACAAATTCATAAGGAAAAAAACTGTAAATAATAAATCAGCTCCATTGCAGATTCCAAGTGATCAAGGGCATTTAAACACACTGCAAGGGTTCCTCCAGTATTGGGCACTTGTGCAAAGTAAGGGAAGTTAGCGAGGGAAGGGCATAAAAAATGTGATGTGTTCGTTCCCAGAGCAAACCTGAAGACTACAATGGAGGCGTTCAGAAACAGTCTATAGTATTCTATAGAGAAAAACTCCCGCTGGAGGAACTTTGTGCTTTGTAACTTTGCAGACTTTTTTCATGCTCAAGCAGCAACTTTACATGCACATGTGAAAAAAGCATAATAACATTTATTTTATTTCAAGTAACAATTTTATGGTTTTATTTTGATTTTTTTAGTTTATTTTAATTTTAGTTATCTATATTAACCCTGCTTCAGAGTGCATCACATGGGTTTCTCTCTCTAGGACAATATCCAGACTTCGTGTCAAAATGTATGTAAGTTATTCCACTGTAAAGCATCTGACCTACATTAGCTGGTGTCTCTTGCATTCTGACAGCGTGTTAATTCAGTGTGGAGGACATGTGCGCTCCAAAACGAGAGGATTATTACGCTTCACAAAAGTCTTTTCGTTATGCTGATTACCACATCTTCATTTCCATTCGTTTGCAGATGTTTTATATGGAAAGTTCCTTGAAAATGAGAATTTTTCTGCCCTTTTTCCTTCATGCCATCATATGCACAAGTAAATTGTTCAAATGGATTTATATAGGCTATGTGAGAAATCAAGTGCTATTTAAATCCATGAACTGATTTAGTTACTAGATCTACATGCATGTGGGTTTATTGAGCAATGCAATAAATTTCCAATTATAATGATGCTTATGACTGAACATGGATTAAGCGCATTTATGGATTAATAAAAAAAGTTGTGCTGTTACTTTACTTAGTGATTGGATATTATTTTCCCTGATGGACAGTATAGCATGCAAAAAAATCCCATTGGCTTGTGGAGTTAATAAGCGATCATCTGGATCATCCTAGCAACTGCGTAGCAATGCCCTAGCAACCATCCATAACATATGTATCTGTGATCTCAATTTCTTGTTTCTAATGTTGTGGTTTTATTTGATCTTCTAAAAAACCCCTCATTTTATGGTCTGTAATATGGGATTTTTCAGATATTTAAAATTGTATTATTTAGAAAAGTAATAGCACACCTTAACACAGTTTGAGGCATCATCATTATATCCATCACGGGACAAAATATGTGCCAATGTTTAATTCTTAAAGTTAGTGGTTTGTTTTGATCTCTAAGCCCAAACAAAGACCGAAAGACGGTGCACTTGTATTACTACGAACGGTAGAAAGTGCAACACGCAAGACGGCGGAGTAAGTCCCGCCTTCTAAATAAAAGAGCCAATCGCCAATTGGTAAAGTCATCGCATCACTGCAGCTCCCTTAGAAGCTCCGGTGTCATGACAAATTGGGTCAATTTTTTGGCTCCCTCAAAATTGGGTCTCCCCAAACTGTCAGTTAATGATTATAAATTATTATTTAAGTATATACGAATTATATTCATTCAAAAAACCCATATAGCTTACTATATAATGCGCTAAGGAGTGCGCATGCACATTAGCTTAGTCCAGCCTGAAAAATTCAGATTTTGTCATGATTTGAGCAGTTAGAAACAAAATTTATGAGACAGTAGTTGTTGTCAGATTTTGTTGGTGACTTCAAATACAAAAAAGTTGGGACACTGTACAAATTGTGAATAAAAACAGAATGCAATGATGTGGAAGTTTCAAATTTCAATATTTTATTCAGAATACAACATAGATGACATATCAAATGTTTAAACTGAGAAAATGTATCATTTTAAGGGAAAAACAAGTTGATTTTAAATTTCATGGCATCAACACATCTCAAAAAAGTTGGGACAAGGCCATGTTTACCACTGTGTGGCATCCCCTCTTCTTTTTATAACAGTCTGCAAACGTCTGGGGACTGAGGAGACAAGTTGCTCAAGTTTAGGAACAGGATTGTTGTCCCATTCTTGTCTAATACAGGCTTCTAGTTGCTCAACTGTCTTAGGTCTTCTTTGTCGCATCTTCCTCTTTATGATGCACCAAATGTTTTCTATGGGTGAAAGATCTGGACTGCAGGCTGGCCATTTCAGTACCCGGATCCTTCTTCTACACAGCCATGATGTTGTAATTGATGCAGTATGTGGTCTGGCATTGTCATGTTGGAAAATGCAAGGTCTTCCCTGAAAGAGACGACATCTGGATGGGAGCATATGTTGTTCTAGAACTTGGATATACCTTTCAGCATTGATGGTGCCTTTCTGGCTTCTGAACTGAGCGCTGATAACAACTTTGGTTGTCCTTGTCCTCTTTAGTCCGCATGACATGGCGTCCCAGTTTTCCAAAAAGAAGTTTTCCACTTTGCCACAGTCCATTTTAAATGAGCCTTGGCGCAGAGAAAACGCCTGCACTTCTGGATCATGTTTAGATATGGCTTCTTTTTTGACCTATAGAGTTTTAACAGGCAACGGCGAATGGCACGGTGGATTGTGTTTACCGACAATGTTTTCTGGAAGTATTCCTGAGCCCATGTTGTGATTTCCATTACAGTAGCATTCCTGTATGTGATGCATTGCCGTCTAAGGGCCCGAAGATCACGGGCATCCAGTATGGTTTTCCGGCCTTGACCCTTACTCACAGAGATTGTTCCAGATTCTCTGAATCTTTGGATGATATTATGCACTGTAGATGATGATAACTTCAAACTCTTTGCAATTTTTCTCTGAGAAACTCCTTTCTGATATTGCTCCACTATTTTTCGCCGCAGCATTGGGGGAATTGGTGATCCTCTGCCCATCTTGACTTCTGAGAGACACTGCCACTCTGAGAGGCTCTTTTTATACCCAATCATGTTGCCAATTGACCTAATAAGTTGCAAATTGGTCCTCCAGCTGTTCCTTATATGTACATTTAACTTTTCCGCCCTCTTATTGCTACCTGTCCCAACTTTTTTGGAATGTGTAGCTCTCATGAAATCCAAAATGAGCCAATATTTGGCATGACATTTCAAAATGTCTCACTTTCAACATTTGATATGTTATCTATATTCTATTGTGAATAAAATATAAGTTTATGAGAATTGTAAATTATTGCATTCCTTTTTTATTCACAATTTGTACAGTGTCCCAACTTTTTTGGAATCGGGTTTGTATGAAATGTAATCGTAAGCTTGGTGAACAGTTTTGGAGAATTTCTTTCCCCATTCAAAGAGAAGGAGCTTCACTTGCATGCCCGAGAGGTTTTTCAAAGATGGCCGCCGAGTGAAATGACTTGTCTTAAAGGGACTTTGGCCCAAAAATGAGTGATACTGATGCTTGCTTTTATGCCTTAGATTAATTGATTAAAATCAATTAATCTACAAAAATAACAACTACAAAAATATGTTTTCATTGTGAGAGGTTATAAAAAGTAGAGGTTATAAAAAGTATTTTTCTGTATTTACTTTTTTGAGATTTTAATGCTGAATATTTAAGTTCGCAGATGCAATTTACACATACACTGAGAATATGCTGATGGAATATAAAACAAGCACTTAAATCAAATTTTTATCTCGAGTCTCAACAATTTCACACAACCAAATGTTTTCACAACTCATTCTCTTTTCTTCATGAAGCACTAATGATCCTCCTTCAGGAGAAACATGGGTAATGATTAAAAGACCTTGTTGAGAACATCCTCATATAAAGCTGAAAGACGGGCTTATATGAACATGCTCCTTGTGAATCCCAGCACTCTTTGTTAGCGTCGGATCCTTGGTTTATGTTTGACACATAATGAGGTACAGAGCACAAGCCTATTAATGAGAATATTAGAAAAGTTTTTTTGCACTGGAAGGAGAGAGAGCAAAGATTAATTTGGCCCATGGTTGGTCTGCCTCACTCGTAAATTGCAAAGTTTCCAGTGAGCTCGGATAATGAGCTCTACACGCCTGTCAAGTTGCTTGTCATATGCGGTAATTAATGCTGAGGAGGACTTTCCACCAAATGCAGCCAAATGCACATATATACACAAAACAAACTCACTAAAAAAATCACATTTTGTGCTTTTAGCTCATTTAAAGGGCCAGTGTTTTGATACAATTTTGAGGTATACATTTCCTTAAGAAAGAAAAAGAGAGATGTAAAAAAAATAAAAAATAAAATCCTTAATTTCTCAACCTCTTAATTCTGTGATGTTTTTGACCTTTTTGGACCTTTAAAACAACTGTTCTTTAAAAATACTTTTTTTCTCGGCCTCCTAATGTTTCAAGCTCATATGACTTTCTTTCTGTCTTTAAATTTTGAAGAATATTGCTTTCCATAAACAATTTTTTATACATTTTTTAGATAAAAAAAAAAATGATATGATGTTTATGACCTTTTTTAGTCCTTCACAACTGCTTTCACAGCATGCATCACTCTAAACAAATGCTGGGTTAAAAACAACCCAAGTTGGGTTGAAAATGGACAAACCCAGTGATTGGGTTAAATTTTTGCCCAACCTGTTGGGTAGTTTTATTGAACTCAACTATTGTTGAAAAAAATGACTGTGTTGCTTGCTTAAAATGAACCCAGAGTATGTTGAAAATTGACATTTGTTAATATGTTTAATAAATGAACATTTATTAATACGTTTAATTAATAATAATTAAACAATAAACATTTATTAAATTGCTTATTAATGTTCACCTTTTGATTATTATTGTTGTAATTATGTAATTAGTAATTATGTGTCTGATTTTTCATTTCCAAAATATTTTGGGTTCATTTTAAGCCAGCCATATAGTCATTTTTAAACAATAGTTGGGTTAAATAAAACTACCCAGCACATTGGGCAAACATTTAACCCAACCACTGAGTTAAAACAACCCAATCATTGGGTTTATCCATTTTAAACCCAGCTTGTGTTGTTTTTAATCCAGCATTTTTATAGTGATAAATAAAAACTGTAAAATATGCTGTATTTAGTACTGTACTCATCAAAAATAAAGGACGTATCATGGAAACACATTGGTTGTGTAGTGTATTTTATACAGGATTTAAGTTACAATCTGGAAATATTAACCCATTTATGAGGTAAAAATAAGGTAGTATTCCTGAAAAAATGTAACTAGCATAAATCAACCCATTATGCTGGGTTAAATAAACAACCCAACATGCTATGTCAAAAAAACCCCATGGTTAGGTTTGTCCATATTTGACCCAGCAGTGTTTTGCTAAACAACCCAAATTGGGTTATTTTTTTTACCCAATGGTTTTTAGAGTGTAGAAATATGCTTGTGAGCCTTAAAAATGTCTCTTTTTGTGTTCTGCAAAAGAACGACATGCGGATGAGCAAACAATGACAGAATTCTCATTTTTGTCTGAACTATTCCTTTAACCGCTGTTCTGCGGACTCTTGTATTCCAGAAGTATTGCATTTGTTTCAGCATGTACTGGTGTAACATATTGATTGTGTTGTGTGGCAGGCTTTAGGCACGGGCTGCTGTGATTTTCTATGATAATTTCCTCATCTGAGCACATGATAAATCCCTCTCCTCATTTTATTCCTCATAACACTGTTTTCCTGAGATTTTTTGCCATTATAATATACATGTCTAATAGGCACGCTCACCCTTCTCTACAGCCCATTATCACGGGCGCCATTTATCTCTCTAATGTTTCTTTTGTTTCTACCACAAGTGTTGCCAGGTCAGTCATTTGTTTAGCAAAAATAAATGAAGTTTGTTTCTGCGCACCTTTTATTTATAGCTGGAGGAGATGAAAAGTAGTCTTTCTTGTTCCCCGCAACCGTACCTCGCTGTTCTTCACGCAAGCCATGAATATTAAAATCATTTGCTTTCTGCAGGTTTGCTGAGTGGGGGGAAATTTATTTTTCACCCCACTACGATGTATTATTCATCGGCGTATGTAAATAATGCATGACTGGTTCTCGGAGAAAATTAACCCTTCCCCTCTGAACCCACACAGCAGCCAGTCTCTTGATAGGCAATTATGTCGTTCAATTAATGAGGTTATTAATACTGCAATTGGCTTAAATACTCTGTGTCTTTGGGAGCCATCCATTAGTGTCTTAATTAAAGAGATTAAATATGTGTGTGTTGTTTGCAGACAATATGTAAATATTAATGTTTTGTTAGTTTATATGTAATACATCTCTAAGAAAAGCACAAAAATGCGCTTGATTCTATAGAAAATCTTGTTAAATTTACTAAAGAAAAAAAACTTTAACAGTACTGTAACATATAGTGACTAACATTTTAAGCACTATGAGAAAAAAAAAATTGGTAACAAAGCATTGCATGCAACTCTCAACAATAATAGCAAATCACATGACTAATAATAGTAATAAAATATGCAAACAAAACATTGATACCAAATCATGCAGTTACTTCTGGGAATGAAGGTGATTCATGATATTAAACCAATGATTTTAACATTTATTTTGCCATTAAATTACATGTTTTGTCTTTTTTTTTTTTTCTCTCTTCAGGAAACTCCAGAAACTGTATTTTCTAATCGAAAGAGAATAGCGATATTATCAGTCGAGCTGAAGATGTTGTGATGAATGTAACTGGAGAACACGCAAGACGTGGATCATGCATTTTCACACGCAAGCTGTGGTGTTATGCAAATGAAACACCTGTTTGTTCAGAGACGGTAAGGCTTGTCTACATGTACCATCACCTTGCTCAGAAAGTTTAGTATCAGTTCTTTTCTCGAGTCTGATTTGGAACGCTCTACAGTTTGTATGACCCTCCTCATATCATGCATCGTACAAAACTACATTAGTATGTTGTAATGCGATACTCTATAAAAAACATAAAAATACATAGGACAGTAAAGACATTTAGATTTTGGATCTTTTTTAAAGGATTAGTTCACTTCAGAATTCAAATTTCCTGATCATTTACTCACCCCATGTCATCCAAGATGTTCATGTCTTTCTTTCTTCAGTCAAAAAGAAATTAAAGTTTTTGAGCAAAACGTTCAACAGGTTGAAGGTCCAAATGTCAGTTTCAGTGCAGCTTCAAAGAGCTCTACATGATGGAATAAGAGTCTTATCAAGTGAAACGATCAGTCATTTTCTAAAAAAATATAAAAATGAAATACTTTTTAACCACAAATGCTTGTCTTGCACTGCTCTACAATGCGCCATGCATTACGTAATCATGTTGGAAAGGTAACTGTTGAAGTCCACTATAAGGAGAAAAATCCTGGAATGTTTTCCTCAAAAACCTTCATTTCTTTTCGACTGAAGAAAGAAAAACATAAACATCTTGGATGACATGGGGGTGAGTAAATTATCAGGTAAATTCAAACAATTTTATCAATATTCAGTGTGGAATGAAATATATATTCAACATTTCTCTCACTTTGTCCTCTTGGATATATCTTTTGCAATGAATTGTGGGATTGCCTTCTCTACAGTGGATACATGCAATGCTGATTAAGAATTTGTTCAAAAGTTGGTCACTTAGAAGTAAATGCACAATGTATACAGTTAGCAATATTTCTGTATGCATAGAAATACAGAGATAACCAACAACATTTGCTGAAATAAATCTTTTTCTTGAATCAGAATTTCGCAGAATTAAACATTCAACATAATGAGGCCATGTGACAGCAATATTTTTTAAAAAGTGTAGTGCTGCATACTGTTTTGAGTACTACTGTTTATAAAATAGCAGCTAATATATACTAAAAACTAGTGATTGCTAAACAAAGCTTTGCGAATCTCATAAAAATAAATAGCATTGCTTTTTTATTTTATTTTATTGAAAACCATACTGTAATTCGCTTCTTTTAACACAGATACTGAAGCAGTCACATGGTTCTCCAGCTAACGAAGCTTCGGACGTCATGATCACATGCTTTTGGAAAAATGAATCAAGCTCCAATACAATGCTTTTTTCATTTCTGATAGCTTTGCTAAGGTAAACATTGCTTATAACAAGACAAGCAAAGGGTTAATGCACTGAGATCCCAAAACCCACTATGTTAATGTATTCTGTGTAAATGAGTGCAGTCCCAGTGTTAAGCAACAGAATGGGACAATCATCTCTAACTCAGTTTTTACTCCCTACATTCCCCATTCATCATAATAATCATAATCATTAGATTTACTCACACTGCCTGACTATTACAAGCACATCTATCTCATCACAGTACAGGGGTTGGAGACCTGGGGGTGTTAGATGAAACACTTAGAAAGAACGTTAAAGAAAACAAGACAAAGAATAATGAAAAGAAAGGCATATGGGATCAGTCGCTATTATTGTATTATTGTAAACTGTAAGTGCCAACAGAAGAAAGGCATCACTTTTACTGTTTATCTGCATCAGACACAGGCATTTGAGCACATTTTGTATGTGTCTGTATTTACTGTATTATACATAAAATAGAAGAGCATTTATTCATTTTGCAGACACTTTTATCCAAACCGACTTACAAATGAGGAACTTAATCTGCCACTGAGCCAACAATATATTCATAGTATATGGCAGGTTTATTAGAAAGATTAGGAAACAAGTTAGAGCAGAGGTGAAATGCTGAAAAGAAAACTAAAAACGGAAAACTTTTTTATGTGTTTTGGCCGTTCATTTACACGACAACGGTGTTTTGGAGGCCTGAAAACGCAAACTTTTGAAATGTGTATGCTTTGAAAATGATGTGTGATCTCTGTGTAAACTACAAAAACGCAAATTTGTGAAAATGGTGACGTCATATGTATGTGTATTACGTGTTCTGTAGGCGCGTAGTGTTTCTTTACAAAGTGACATCGCCATCTACTGGTCTGGCAGCAGAACACAGAGTTTTTAGTCGCTTTCGCGGATCCGCGTTAACGGGGATAGTTTTGACATCGTTGTCATTCGTATTTACCCTTAATGTGCGTTTTTGTGTTATAAAAATTAAAGAGTACATTTTTAAACTATGACAATAGTGAAAGAAACATAAACCATGATAGTTTATTTTTAAAAATTTATTTGAATAGAAAGTTCAAAACAATAGAAATATTTTGTAACATTATAAATGTTTTGATCAGTTTGTGTTTCAAAAAATAAATAAATATCCTGTCTTACTAACCCCAAACTTTGAAGTATTTGAAATAAACCATTTAAATATTTGTTGCATGAAAATAATTTATTTTATTTATTTTTTTTTTTTTTTAATGAGTCATTGTTGATGTGATTAATTCATGTCAGTGTACTGGCATTAAAATAACTAAATAAAACAGATTCATAAATAAAATCTGTCTAATTTGATGATTCCTCAATCCTTCGACTGTTATTTCATAGGCGAATTTGTGCTTCATATATAAATTACAATATTGAAAACAAACAAACAATGTATTAGAGCAAGCAAATTTGCTCCTTTTAACCAAGATACTAAAGCAGTCACATGGTTCAAATGTCCCTCAGTTGCCACAGTTTTGCTAATTAAGAAAAAATAGCTTAATAAAGCTATTTTATTAAAAATAGCTTTATTAAGCTATAGCTTTATTAAGCGTTAGTATACTTGAAGAGAGTGAGATGAAGTGATGTGTGAAGAAAAGAAAGGTAAACCAAAGTAAAAGTCACTTTGATGTGGTGGAAATGATGATATATAAAGAAAAAGACAAAAATATTTTAATTAAATAAAAGGTTAGAACTTTAAAGGGTTCTGTCGGGCGCTTAGAACCTTTTAGGGCTTCCTATCATGGGATCCTGTTATGGATTTAGTTTTAATTCATTATAAATTGAATATTCATTTTGTTATAAATAATTTTTAATCTTAATGAAATTGCATGAATTAAGGAGCTTGTAAACAATTTTTTACTAGAAAAAAATAAAATAACCTATTAAAATGAAAGTATGCAATGCAATCGTTTAAGAAATTTCTCCTTATATAGAAGCTTTTTGGCATAGATGGTTCTTTGTAAAATTGAGTCAAGAACCCTAGAGTTCTATATAGAACCACACTGACCCCTTTTTTTTTTCTAAGAGTATAGTTAGAGTTTGAAATAAATTTTGAGTTTGAAAAAAGTTGTTTTTTTTTTTCTTCCAGAAAGTCCAAAAGTTCCCTTATGAAGAGACGCTCGTATTTAACCGATACAAACCACCTGTCTGGCTCCCCGGTTGAGATCAGCCGTGCTAATGCTCGTTTCAGCTGCTGATGAGGCGCGGTAAGCTGCCGTCTGGGCAGAGCAGATGGCGAGCCGTGAAATTTTATGAAACGGTTACGCTGGCAACAGTGATTGGTGAAGTAGCATCTGAAGGGAAGATGGCACATTAGCAGCACTCGCAGGTGCTACAGTCTGCCAGTAATAACATCATAGAAAAAAAAATCAATTACAAGCAAACGATGAACACCATCCCAGCTGAAATGAATCAGTGTTTATGACCGACGTGTCCCTAGAAGGCCTTTAAATTTCTCCGAACACACATGAATGCTAATACTGCACTAATTAGCTGCCACTTGGTACTGCAGACAAAACGACTCTAGAAAATGCTGGGTTTTTGAACCCATGTTAGGGTCAAATATGGACCGTTGGTTTAAATTTTTAATTGTTGGGTTTGTTCACACTCTAAAAATGCTGGGTTAAAAACAAGCCAAAGTGGGTTGAAAATGAACAAACCCAGCGGTTGGGTTAAATGTTTGCCCAATGTGCTGGGCAGTTTTATTTAACACAACTATTGTTTAAAAATGACTATATTGCTGACTTAAAATGAACCCAAAATAGGTTGGAAATTAAAAATCAGACACATAATTACTAGAGGCAACAATAATAATCAAAAGGTGAACGTTTATTAATAAGCAATTTAGTAAGCAATTTATTCATTAAACTTATTAATAAATGTTCATTTCTATAATAATTTTTGTATTCATTTTAAGCAAGCAATACAGTAATTATTAAATAATAGTTGAGTTCAATAAAACTATCCAGCACATTGGACAAACATTTAACCCAACCGCTAGGTTAAAACAGTGCATTCGCTGGGTTTGTCCATTTTCAACCCAACTTGTGTTGTTTTTAACCCAGCATATTTTAGAGTGCATATTTGACCCAAATGTGGGTTGTAACAACCCAGCATTTTTTAGAGTGTACAGTACAATTCAAAATTTTGAGTTGGTAAGATTTTCTAAATGTTTATTAGTGTCACATGATCCTTCAGAAATCATTCTAATAAGCTGATTTGCTGCTCAAGGAACATTTCTTATTATTATTTTATACTACTGGGCTGTTGAATGCTTGAATCTGATTGGTTGACGAACGTTCTAAGGTTCTAAAGTAGTTCTAAACGTTCTAAAGTAGTTCCAGGCAGGTTTTGACCGCATTACAGTTCCATATCACTTCGCCAAAAGATTTCAGTTATTTCAAAAGGTCCTTACAGCCGACAACAGCAAAAGAAACAAAACCCACGACACTGACAAAGCAAATAAATATAGTAAACAATAGGATAAAAACAACAAATTATTTCCATGTTTTTTTGCCACAAAATTACATTTTATTATGTATGGAAAGCATATACTCTCTCACTCTCTCACTCAAACGCACACACATACAGTACGGACAGACACTCACACAGAAATGTGTTGTCAGCGCTGCTCTGACAGTTTATCAGTAAAATAGCTTAGCAACTTAAAAGCTACATGACATTTCTTACTAGCAAGGTAATAACGGTGTTGTTCTTGAAGCAGATAAACTTACAGTTTCTGTAATCAGAAATCATCTGTAATCATCATAGAGACGCTGCTGCCGTACACTGTTGAGAGACGCACAGACTCAGGTAATTCACACACACTTAGAGCCCTATCATACACTCCAGGCACAAAGCAAGTGTGTAGTTTAAGCACGACACAGTTATCATTTTCACGTCCACCGCACATCTTGTTTAAATAGTAAATGCACTCGCGGCCATCTGTTCCATGGTCGCTGGTCTGAAAATGAGGTGTGTTCAGGCGCATTGTTGATGTGTTGCTATTTTGAGGCAACTGAAAATGACTGTATCACTGATAAACAAAAACCTGCTCTAAAGTCAATGGAGCAGTATTGTTTTGTTATTTAAAGGGCACGTTAGTAATACGTGCCTATAGACCTTACATGTCATAATGGATAGTCATTGCATGTATCAGAATTACCTGTTTGCAGTAATGACATAAATAAAATTGGCTAATTATCTGACCAATCGTGGCAATACACACATGTATTTAAACTGACTCGTCAGGTTGAGGGTGTCTATATTCCGCCATGTAAATCCAGCATGGTGCAAACACACCTGGCTTTTAAAGGGAATAGGAGATGACACTCTGATTGATTTATCGCACATTAAGCCCAAAACACACCCATGACTCATTAAGAGACTAGGTACAGCCATACGCCTGGTGCGCCGACCATTTTTTCCATCGTTAAACTAGCAAAAGAGGAAGTGCACCTGCGCCATGCGCTTCAGACCATGTGCTCAGATCGTTAAAATAGGGCCTGTAATCTCTCTGTCTCACTGAGTCGTGGGATGAGATACATAATAAATTAGTCCTACACACAAGAGCGTTTTAAGGAGAAAAACCTGACAAATGTCTTGAAATACAACATCTGAACAATGTTTTAAAGGGTTAGTTCACCCAAAAATGAAAATAATGTCATTTATTACTCATCCTCATGTCGTTCCACACCCATAAGGCCTTCATTCATCTTCAGAACACAAATTAAGATATTTTGATTAAATCCGATGGCTCAATGAGGCCTCTATAGACAGCATTGACATTGTAACTCTCAAGATCCATAAAGGTACTAAAAGATATTTAAAGGTGCCATCGAACGTTTTTTCCAAGATGTAATATAAGTCTAAGGTGTCCCCTGAATGTGTCTGTGAAGTTTTAGCTCAAAATACCCCATAGATTTTTTTAAAATAGTTTTTTTAACTGCCTATTTTGGGGCATCATTAACTATGCACCGATTCGGCCCCTTTAAATCGCACGCTCCCTCCCCCCTCTGAGCTGTCGACTATAATACAGTGCATTTACAAAGTTCACACAGCTAATATAACCCTCAAATGGATCTTTACAAGATGTTCGTCATGCATACTGCATGCATGCATCGGATCATGTGAGTATAGTATTTATTTGGATGTTTACATTTGATTCTGAATGAGTTTGATAGTGCTCCGTGGCTAAAGCTAACATTACACACTGTTGGAGAGATTTATAAAGAATGAAGTTGTGTTTATGAATTATACAGACTGCAAGTGTTTAAAAATGAAAATAGTGACGGCTCTTGTCTCCGTGAATACAGTAAGAAACGATGGTAACTTTAACCACATTTAACAGTACATTAGCAACATGCTAACAAAACATTTAGAAAGACAATTTACAAATATCACTAAAAATATCATGTTATCATAGATCATGTCAGTTATTATTGCTCCATCTGCCATTTTTCACTGTTGTTCTTGCTTGCTTACCTAGTCTGATGATTCAGCTGTGCACAGATCCAGACGTCCTGCCCTTGTCTAATGCTTTGAACATGGGCTGGCATATGCAAATATTGGGGGCGTACACCCCGACTGTTACGTAACAGTCGGTGTTATGTTGAGATTCGCCTGTTCTTCGGAGGTCTTTTAAACAAATGAGATTTATATAAGAAGGAGGAAACAATGGAGTTTGAGACTCACTGTATGTCATTTCCATGTACTGAACTCTTGTTATTCAACTATGCTGAGGAAAATTCCATTTTTAATTCTATGGCACCTTTAAATCAGTTCATGTGAGTTCAGTGGTTCTACCTTAATATTATAAAGCGATGAGAATATTTTTTGTGTGCCAAAAAAACAAAATAACGACTTTTCAACGATATAGTGATGGGTCGATTTCAAAACACTGCTTCGGAGCTTTACGAATCGGATCAGTGATTCGGATCTCCTATCAAACAGCTAAACTGCTGAAATCACGTGACTTTGGCGCTCACTGATTCGTTTCGTAAATCGAAATATCTTAATTTGTGTTCCGAAGATGAACGAAGGTCTTATGTGTGTGGAACGACATGAGGGAAAGTAATAAATGCCATTATTTTCATTTTTGGGTGAACTATCCCTTTAAGGTGTGGTAACTGTAGTATAAGTGTCATTGATGTAAGGAATTACTGTTGACGGTCTGCTGAATTATTGAAAAATAATGCACACCTGAGGTGGTATTTACACCTCGGGTGTGCATTTTTATTTTTTCTTAATCTGTTTATTAAACTTTTGCAATAGCAGCCCGTCAGCAATTATTCCTTACATCAATGATAAAATCAGTTGTGCTGCTTAATATTTCTGTGAAAACCGTGATACTTTTTTCAGGATTCTTTGATGAATAGAAGTTTCAAAAGAACAACATTTATTTGAAATCAGTGTTGCCAAGTCTGCATTTTTCCCGTGGAATTGGGCTACTTTAAGTTGTTGCCGTCGGTTGGTTTTCACTGCGGTGCGCACGGTTTCGGTGCTTCAACACCCCCAAAACACCCCCCAGACGTACAAATTCAGTGGAGAATTCAGACGCCTGATGGAGAAAATCACATCGGGCTACTTTTGAAATAGAAATCATTTGTAACATTATAAATGTCAGGCCTTAACTGTGAATTTTGGACATTCTGCAAAATGTATCCTTTTGTGTATTTTAATGAATGGGTGAACTATTCCTTTAACTAAGCATGGCTTCCTTGGTCAACAATCTTTACCAGAAACGCATGCTTTTTGTTGTTAAACAACAGCATGATTGTTAACTAATCAAGACCAGCTGTAAATTCATCCTAGAATAAGCGTTTTGCCGGGATGGTAAAAATTACTAAATATAAATTTCGAGCTATTCCTAAAACTGAAACTAAATGTCATCTTTTGTCAGTATATATCATATTAATCTTTTCGCCAGCCTCACAATGTCATTATTTTGGCAATCATCTTCATCTTCTCCTCAGGATATTGAAGCTAAAAAATGGCCTTGAGCGCAGCCTTACCGACAGATGCTGATCGTATCATTTCTGGGGCCGTTTTTCTCTGGGAAGACCGAGACCCACTTGCCATCTTTATCCCTGATGAGTTTCACAGGGCGGTTCTGTTCAGCAGTGACTGATTGGATCTTCTTCTATGGGATCTGTTGGTCATTCATTGCTGGTCTTCATCTCCAGAGGAAAGCAGCTGGAATGGAAGATCCAGTACAAATGAGGGGTCAAGAGGAGGTCACTCTAAAGCGCTAATCAAATGCCCTTTGCCATTGTGTGTGGATGTGACTGTGTAAAAACCTCACACTGCTCCAAGTCAGCTAAACATTTCAGTGCATCGGCTTTTAGCGCAGAACCACACTAACCGAATATGGGTTTTATACACTTTGGAATAATTTCGTTTTTTGAAAGAAGTTTCTTATGCTCCCCAAGACTTCATTTGATCACAAGTACAGTAATATAATGAATATAAATGAATTTATTCCTGTGATCAAAGCTGAATTTTCAGCATCATTACTCCAGTCTTCAGTGTAACATGATCCTTCAGAAATCATTCTAATATGCTGATTTGCTGCTCAAGAAACATTTCTGATTATTATTTAAAAAAAAAAGAAAATAAAAGAAATTAATACTTTTATTCAACAAGGATGCATTAAATTGATCAGAAGTGACAGTAAAGACATTTACAATGTCACAAAAGATTTCCTATTCAAATAAACACTGTTCTTTTGAACTTTCTATTCATGAACAAAATGTGTCACGGTTTTTAAAAAAATATTATGCAGCAAAAACATTGATAATAAAAAGAACCATTAATAATAATTAAGCAACAATAATAATTGAGCACCATATTACAATTTCTGAAGGATTATATGACACTGAAGACTGGAGTAATGATGCTGAAAATTCAGCTTTGATCACAGGAATAAATTACATTTTAACAACATATGCAAATAGAAAACAGTAATTTTAATAATAATAAAAATTGTAATAATATTTCTCAATATTACTGTTTTTACTGTATTTTTGATCAAATAAATGCAGCCTTGGTGAGCAGAAGAAACTTCCTTTAAAAAATTTTTTAAAAACTTAATTATTCCAAACTTTTGTCTGTTAGTGAATATTAGTGTAGAAAATAGAATTCTGTTGCAAATGGCAATAAAAGTAGTATTTTAAATAAGTAGGACCTTTTCTTTAGGATCAAATAAAAAAAATGAAGCGTGTAGCGGCATAACGCAGATTGAGTTGACAGGAGATAAAAAGAAAAGCCCATGGCACGAGTCATCCGACACCCCAAGCAAATCCCCACTCCTCTCCTGGAACGCTCCTGATTAACATAATCAGACGGCATTAATTATTCAGGAGGTGTGGTGAGCCGCTCCAGGGGTCAGGCTTTTGCTCTGTCTAATAACCCATGTTTAATATTAACGAGGCAGACAGGCGGTGTGATTTGCATACCCTTTATGATGCCTGCTGGCTGCAGAGCTGCTTGAGTTGGGTTTCACCTCATGCTTTCCCTTACAATTCAGACTTTATTTTCCGCTCTCCCTTTTTATCGTCCACCTGACAGTCCAATCGCTTAGAAATGTAATAGGACACTTTTTGTTTATTTGAGGTATGTTTGTAGCACAAAGTTATTGTTCGTGTATAGCACAACTTTCAGCAATAGTGATGCTCACCTTAGTAGACAAGTGTTTGTGACTGGATCGTGAACACCATGCTTGCTTCTAAAAGCTATTAAGCCTTTGGTGTCTTTAACCTCAGACACCTTTTACCTTCATTTCCTTAATGTACAATGTTGATTCTTATAGCCCACGGCTAGAGTGAGAAATGCCTGGTTTTTGTTTACTTAAAGCAGCATGGTGAGCACTAATGAGCAGCTACTCTCAGAGTCTGTGTCCTCGGGCTGGAGTGTGTGTGTGTGTGTGTGTGTCTATTCCACAGAGACTTTCAGTAGCCACAGGGGTGGTCAGATAATATGCTAATAATGTAGTTTTTTTACTCTACAGTGACATTAATGACATTCTTGTAGTGTTGGTGAGTAAGTAACTAAAAGTAGCGACGCTACACTGCAAACAAATTTTGTCTTTCATTATTTTTGTCTTGTTGTCCAGTAAATATACTTTATATACAGTATATAATATAAAACTTTAAAACAAGACACATTAACTTGACAATGCTTTAACTTTAACCTGAGAATGCATTAAAGGATTAGTTCACTTCAGAATTAAAATTTCCTGATAATTTACTCAGCCCCATGTCATCCAAGATGTTTATGTTTTTCTTTATTCAGTCGAAAAGAATTAAGGTTTTTGAGGAAAACATTCCAGGATTTTTCTCCATATAGTGGACTTCACGGGTTCAACAGGTTGAAGGTCCAAATGTCAGTTTCAGTGCAGCTTCAAAGAGCTCTACATGATCCCAGATGAGGAATAAGGGTCTTATCTAGAGAAACCATTGGTCATTTTCTAAAAAAAAAAATAAAAATGTATATACTTTTTAACCACAAATGCTCGTCTTGCCCTGCTCTGTTATGCGCCACACATTACGTAATCATGTTGGAAAGGTCACGTGTGACGTAAACAAAAGTACTGCGGTAGGGTGAAAAATTCATTTCTCCTTCAACTTCAAAATCGTCCGACATCGTTGTGTTACCTTTTTTTGTAAAGGCTGTTTGATTTAGTCTTTGCATGTTTGCTTTGTAAACACTGGATTGGTACTTCCGCCTGCGTCACACGTGACCTTTCCAACATGATTACGTAATGTGTGGCGCTTCGCAGTGCAAGACGAGCATTTGTGGTTAAAAAGTATATAAATTTTAATTTTTTTTAGAAAATGACCGACGGTCACTAGATAAGACTCTTATTCCTCGTCTGGGATCATGTAGAGCTCTTTGAAGCTGCACTGAAACTGACATTTGGACCCGTTGAACCCCAGTGAAGTCCACTATAGTCCACAGAGATTGTGTGCTAAATAATATTTTTAAAAAACAGCATTGCATTTCTCTTGTCAGTCTAGCATTTTCCATATTGTTATCTCGAGATTAAAGTTGTTAAATTTCGAGAAAAAACTCGTTAAATTTCGAGAAAAAAAGTCAAAATAAAATGTTGAGAATAAACTCATTAAATTACGAGAAAAAATAGTTCAATTTCAAGAAAAAAGTCGAGATAAAATGTTGACAATAAACTTGTTAAATTTCGAGAAAAAAGTCAAGATAAAATGTTGAGAATAAAGTCATTAAATTACGAGAAAAAAGTTGTTAAATTACGAGAACAAATTCCTTAAATTATGAGAAAAATGTCGTTAAATTTGGAGAAAAAACTCGTTAAATTTAGAGAAAAAAGTCGAGATAAAATGTTGAGAATAAACTCATTAAATTATGAGAATAAAGTCATTAAATTACGAGAAAAAAGTTGTTAAATTATGAGAACAAATTCGTAATTTAACGAATTTGTTCTCGTAATTTAACGACTTTTTTCTCATAATTTAATGACTTTATTCTCAACATTTTATGTCGAATTTAACGAGTTTATTCTCAACATTTTATCTCGACTTTTTTCTTGAAATTTAACGACTTTTTTTCTCATAATTTAATGACTTTATTCTCAACATTTTATCTCGACTTTTTTCTCGAAATTTAACGAGTTTTTTCTCGAAATTTATCGTTTTTTTTTCTCGTAATTTAACGAGTTTATTCTCAACATTTTATCTCGACTTTTTTCTCGAAATTTAACGAGTTTTTTCTCGAAATTTAATGTTTTTTTTCTCGTAATTTAACGAGTTTATTCTCAACATTTTATCTCAACTTTTTTCTCGAAATTTAACAACTTTAATCTCGAGATGGTTTTATTTTTTTATTATTGCTTGGCCCTAATCCTCTTTCGTAATATAAAACTAAAATTTGGGGAAAATGTAGTTTATTTTTCGAGTCATGAAAATGTATTTTTTATTATATTATTTTTTTCAGTCAACAAAAATATTTTCATTTTGTTTTTAACTAGTTTTGTTGGTAGCTTAGTGTAGCTAAGAGTAGCTTACAGTTTAATGTTAGATATAACGTTCACAGCCCATTTAAATTCCTTAAAGGGTTAGTTCACCCAAAAATGAAAATTCTGTCATTAATTACTCGCCCTTATGTCGTTCCAAACCCATAAGAACTTCGTTCATCTTCTGAACACAAATTAAGATATTTTTTGATGAAATCCGAGAGGTGTCTGAACCACCCATATCGGCAGCAACGTAATTACCACTTTCAAGGCCCAGAAAGGTAATAAAGACATCGTTATCAGTCCATGTGACTACAGTGGTTCAACCTTAATGATAAGAAGCAACAAGAATACTTTTGTGCACAAAAACAAAACAAAAATACCAACTTTATTCAACAATTTCTTCTCTTCCCTGTCAGTCTCAAAGAAATTGTTGAATGTTTAGGACAAGACTTGTTTTTATCTGCAGGGAATTGATTGGATGGTTAAAAGTGCCTCAGTATGACAGGTCGTTAAAAAACAAGGACTTGGTGACTTCTTCCGAAAGGAAAGTTGTGCCAGAGGCAGAGCAAGTTATGACTTTTTGATTAAATGTTAGGAAGGCAGCATTGTTTTTTCTTTAGAATAGTGTGCACTGCTGAGAAAGTCAATTTTGTTATTACTGTGTGTTGACTTTGCAAGCTCTGGTTTAACAGTATCTTCCCTAACGCTCCTGTATGTTGATCAAATGTAGTCCTCTAACAGCAAAAGGTTATTTTGCTGCTTGTCAAAACTGACACACATAATTTTGAGAAGGCAACAAGTTGTGCTAAATTCACGTCACAGACAAACAAATCTTTCACCCTAAATAGCCTATTGAATTGCAATTAGGCTGTACAAAGAATCATATGCTGTAGACATTTCATCAATGGACAATTCCAACCTCCTCTGCTGTTTTGATCTTGATAAGCCGCGAGCGGTTGGGAATTTTTCATAGAAACGTCTCATTAATGCAGCGGACGCATGCTCGCATTTCTGCCTGACCTCTCGTCTTCAGCCCTCAGCCCTTTAACTGACAGTGGAGGGTAAATAAATAATTAAAGGGCATTTTGCCGCTGTCAGTGAGATTGCATATTGCACCGTTGACATTTTGAAAACAAATCTCGGATTCATGAGCTATCACTGTGAGGGATCGGCAGAGGCTATTAGTTCGACTGACAGAAATAGACGTGAGATCGTGAAATATCGTCCTGTAATCTCACTGATTTATGAGGGTGTGTTGCCGCTTCATCGAGAACCACCACAGATTTATTGCCACTCAGGTGGAATTATTAATGAAGCTCAGTTTGCCAAAGCTGACGATGCCGCTTCTCTCTCATGTGTGTGTGTGGAGGTTTATGTATCTCCATAGAGATGTTAACTAATCAAACAGCTCAACTCAACACAAGCTTTTGCACAAACCCAATACTAAGAACTTTGCAGCATAAATTCTACATCTGAATTAAATCACATGGCTAGTTGAGGAGATGTGTAGGCTGCTATTTTTACTTTTCCTAGGCAGATGTCTGTCTGACAGATGATAAAATGGGCAAAAAAAAGTAAGAAAAGAAGTTGCGTCCCAAATGATGCACTATACACCTATGCACTTGTACACTATCTACTTATGCACTATATACTCAACCGTGTAGTGTATTACTTTTACAAGGTTATTTTGTCATTCATCATTAGGTTCTGATGCCCCTCCCCCTTTGCTACTTAATTAAAGCTGCGACCATAGATATGATGCCTTATTCCACCTCTCCAGACACGTCGGTGCACCCGCCATCTTGCAACGGTCAGTGGCTGCATCCGAAAACATAGGCAGCTGACTTGTTGCCTCGCTGCCCTATCAGGCAATGACTTTACAGGCAGTGTTTGTGCATGAAGGCACCTCACGAATCTGATTTCGGACAGACTTCTGAGGCAGCGTAACGGTATAATGATCTACAGCAAAATAGCATGAGCTTTGGTGAGAACTAAGTGAATATTTAAGTACTACAATAGTAATTTCTTGCTAGAAATAACATTTAAAAGTGGAAAACAATGGTCAAAAACAAACTGACCACCAACTGCAACTTTCAGACGCCATCTTTATTTTTTAGCTCAACTGTTACAAAATGGAAAGCACAGGATTGTGGGATATCAAAGGCAGAGAAGGATACATCTATGCTGCCTTCAAAAATCGATAAGATGAAGGCATCTCATGAGACAGGAAGTGAAGCTAACTTTGGATTCGGACGTGCCTTGATGTTGTCTGGCTATCACCAGACCAAGCTCAATTTAAAATTGAACATTGGTCTGGGGAGTCTGTATGTATTTTCTACTGCACAAGAGGCGTGATCAACAAGCATTATTCATGCAATTGGATAGTCCTTCAGCCAATCAGATCAACGATCCGGGTGACGTACTTTGCAGAGCGACGCGAAAACTCCAGACAGATTTGTAGCATTGATCAGCGGTTTGCAGAAGCAGCAATGGCATCGAGCAATTTTTGCAGGTTGTGCAAAAAAAACATGAAAGTGAGTGATATTTACACCCGCTCAAGCGATTTGTTTGCTAAAGAAGTCATTCAGCATCGTCGAGAGGTTAAAAGGAATTGGATTGACGGACATGCTTGCCGTCGCTTCTCTATCGTCATCGTGTTATACCCGCCGATAGCGAGCAAGGTGGATAAAGCCAGTCTGTGATTGGTTCCCGCTAAAGTGTAACAGAAGCAGTAGAAATGAATGTACGGGTTTCCTGACTGAGTTGCCGGGCGAAATCAAATTTACTATTACTATGGTAACTTTTTAATGTCGTGTTAGCGGATGCCTTCGTCTTGTATTGTTTAGTTGAGCAAAATCGTCTGCTGAAGTCTATTTCATATATGGATATTCATAAATGCGTCTAACTACGGTTACAGACGCTATGAACTTGCTCTCGAATGTTCACGGACCGCTCCAAAACGGCGGCCGGCTTATGTATAGCGGCCCATTGAAATGGCCATTAATGAGGCATCTATATATATCTATGGCTGCGACAGTTGAGTACATTAAGTGTCCAACATTCCACACTTCGTTTTTTCCCTGTTAATTAAGTGCATCATCCGGGTATTTAAAGTGCACTTTTTCTATTTGTAATTTTCAGTGTGAACACACTACTCACATTATTTATACTGCAAAACAGCATAGAATAGTCTTAGGCTACTTTCAGACTGTCAGTCCAAATCCGATTATTTGTGTATCTTTTCAGATCCAATTTGTGTGTCAATGCCGCTCTTTTGTTTTCCAGAATATCTGCATTGGTTTCTATGGCATACGCCAAAAACAACCGCAACATGGAGGGGTTTGTAATACAGATGTTGTCTTATTTATAACATGACAATGTGTCACATTTCATGTGATTTTTTTGCCGTTCACACTTGATAAATCTGAATCCGGATTTCAATTGGAATCCGGATTTGACAGTCTGAAAGTAGCCATAGTGCATAAGTATGCAAATTGGGACACACTTATTACCCATGCAACCTAGAACAAACCAAACATTTAGCAATCACATAGCAAGGCCCTGGCAACCGTCCACACTAATTCTAACTTTGAGTTCACAGAAAGCACCACTCATATTTTATTCAGAACATGTAAAAATCTAGCTTCGTTTACAATCTGAATCTGCTGCTCTTGTTAATTCACATCCTCTGCTTGCATCGAACAGGCCTGCGTCCCAATTCACATACTTTGAAATGGATTTTCAGAAAGGAGATTTGAATAGTATTTCAAACCACATATGAATGAAGCTTGAAACGGATTTGTGAAAATGTCATGTGATTTTTTTTTTTTTTTTTGCTGTTCACACTTGCTAAATATGATCGGATTCCAATCAGATACTCTGTAAAAAAAAAAAAAAAAAGTTGTTCTAGCTTGAAAAAATAAGGAAAACATTCAACTTGTTTGCTCCACTTAAATACTTTTCATCTAATGAGTAACAGGTAGTCTTTTGACTTAAAACTTCTTATCAAGGCAACTAAAGATTGTTTAGCATTTTGCAGTACAATCCTTTTTCTTAAATTTCCATGTATCCTGATAGGCAAATATATTGTATACAAAAGTTGCAATGAGATGCACATATACCTCTACAGACAAATCTCAAATATGGTGATCAACAAATGCTAATTCAGTAAAATATGAACTCTGAACCATAAATAACAGTGACAGCGAAAGCGGCAGCAGCAGCAGCAGCATAAATTAATCCAGTAAATGCAAGTTTTTAAAAAATAATTTTTACCACATAATTCTTTCAAGCTGCAATACATGCTGGGAACTGGCACAATATTGTTCAATGGAAATTGTTTGTTCAGATAACTCGATTTGGAAAGTTTGGACAACATTTGGACAAGTTTCTGACAAATACTTGAGAATCTAAGTAAGGTCAACAAAACAACCTTTGTTAGCAACATGTTTAGTTCACTTGAGGTAATAAACTCACTCATCCTACTAAATAATCTTTGTTCAAGCTACTTTTTTACATTTGTTAGAAGAACAATTTGCAAGTTGGATTTTTTATTTTTTTTTTACAGCAGAAAAATTTGATTTGGACACTAGTAAACAATAAAAATGGGCATCCAGTTAGTTGTTGTGCTTAATATCAGGGTAAGAATCTCAATTCAAAATGTTTATTGAAACACCTTTTTGGCCAGAAATACAAGTATTCCTTTTATCAAAAACTAATAATATTACATGAATTATTCTTCATAGAGAGTTGCTCAGTGTAAATTCTGTTAATACATTAGAACATTTTGTTTTAAATATTACAACCTCTTTAAGCGGCATTGCAAATTATAAACTACCCCAACTTAAAAAGAATCTGTATATTCTGTCATACAGAGCATGAGTGCATGGACCAAGAAAAGAATAACATTCAAAAATGCTTTTTTTATGCAGATACAGTATGTGTGCTGATCAGTTGATTATGTCTTGTCACTTAAATGGCATTATCAAATACAAATCTGGTTTGCATTTTCTCTCTGTCAACAGCAGTGCTACACTCTTAAAAATAAAGGTTCTTTATTGGCATTGATGGTTCCATGAAGAACCTTGGAATCTATGGAATCTTTTTATTTCACAAAAGGTTCTTTATACTGGAAAAAAATGTTCTTTAGAATTTTAAAATGTTCTTCACACTAAGACAAAAGGATCATTTTAAGAACTGTTGACTGAAAGGTTCTTTGTAGAACCAAAACTTGTTCTTCTATGGCATTGCTGCAAAAACCCTTTTTGGAAGCTTTATTTTTAGGAGTGTAAGATTTTAGAGGATAATTTGAGAAATGCAAATATTTGTCACTGTTACTGATAAGAGAGCTAAACAGAAGATTTCAGAAGTACATTTTCAGAAGTACATTTTCCATAGGACATAGACAATTATTATGTCCTAATTTGTTAAAATCTGGGTAAACCCAAGATGTCATTGACCTTTATGATGAATAACATTAATGCTCAAGTTAAATCCGAATGATGTTAAAAAATACAGTTTAAAAAAAAAATCAGTTTCTCCGTGTTGGTGATCTGTAAGAGAAAAATCACACTTAAGAACGAACATACTGTACTGTGCAAGAAGACAGTGATACAAGTCAGTTTAAATCATGATCTATTTTTAAACCTATTCAAAGATGTTCATAGAGATTATGACAAAAGAATCCCTTGTTTCCACAATCACACATGTTAGCCATGTTTACTGAGGCATCACCAGTTTTGGAAAGAAAGCTGGTACCATCAATCCTATCAGTTAATTTTTGCAACGTGGTGTTCTTTTGGTCAAAGTAAGGTACTGAAGATCGGTTTTGTGTCTGTGTTTCATTTCTCTGAGTCTCACTGGAGATTTGTTGTAGGTTGTCCTGCGGGTTAGTTAAGGGACCTCAGACTGGTCAGTTAGAGGTATCCGAGTGAACGCTGTTTGCTCCCTCTATTGGAGATGTCACAGAAGATGGAGTGACAGCATCATGCCAGCCACCGTTACCCTAGAAAGAGACACAGAAAAGAGGTGTAATTAAAGCCAGAATGAAAACATTAGCTGGTATTGATTTTTGAGAGTAAGATCAGATAAAACACTGTTACCATATTTTCTAAACTGTTGTTTGCCATGCTGAAACAAAATCCAGCTTAAACCAGCCTAACCATGTCCAGGCTGGTCTATACATCTTGTTTTAGAAGGTTTTTGGACACTTGGAACAATGTTGGGGGTAACGCATTACAAGTAATGCGAGTTACGTAATCAGATTACTTTTTTAAGTAACTAGTAAAGGGACACATTACTTTAATTTACCATTTATTTACACTTTTTTATTGCTAAAGTAGGAATGTTGAACATTCTTCTCCTTTTCTCCTTGTAAAACAAACAAACAAACAGTCTAACCCAGATGAGAAAAAGTAACACAAATAATGTAACTTTCCATAAAAACTAACACAATAAATTACTTTTTTATGGAGTAACGCAATATTGTAATGTATTACTTTTAAAAGTAACTTTCCCCAACACTGCTTAGGAACAGGTAATGCATTACAAGTAACTTAAGTTACGTAATCAGATTACTTATTTCAAGTAACTAGTAAAGTAACATATTACTTTAAAAATTTCAACAAAATATCTTAGTTACTTTTTCAAATAAGTATGGCAAGTTACAAACCCAATTCCAAAAAAGTTGGGACACTGTACAAATTGTGAATAAAAAAGGAATGCAATAATTTACAAATCTCATAAACTTATATTTTATTCACAATAGAATATAGATAACATATCAAATGTTGAAAGTGAGACATTTTGAAATGTCATGCCAAATATTGGATCATTTTGGATTTCATGAGAGCTACACATTCCTAAAAAGTTGGGACAGGTAGCAATAAGAGGCCGGAAAAGTTAAATGTACATATAAGGAACAGCTGGAGGACCAATTTGCTACCTTGGTCATTAGGTCGATTGGCAACATGATTGGGTATAAAAAGAGCCTCTCAGAGTGGCAGTGTCTCTCAGAAGTCAAGATGGGCAGAGGATCACCAATTCCCCTAATGCTGTGACGAAAAATAGTGGAGCAATATCAGAAAGGAGTTTCTCAGAGAAAAATTTCAAAAAGTTTGAAGTTATCATCATCTACAGTGCATAATATCATCCAAAGATTCAGAGAATCTGGAACAATCTCTGTGAGTAAGGGTCAAGGCCGGAAAACCATACTGTATGCCCGTGATCTTCGGGCCCTTAGATGGCACTGCATCACATACAGGAATGCTACTGTAATGGAAATCACAACATGGGCTCAGGAATACTTCCAGAAAACATTGTCGGTGAACACAATCCACCGTGCCATTCGCCGTTGCCGGCTAAAACTCTATAGGTCAAAAAAGAAGCCATATCTAAACATGATCCAGAAGCGCAGGCGTTTTCTCTGGGCCAAGGCTCATTTAAAATGGACTGTGGCAAAGTGGAAAACTGTTCTGTGGTCAGACGAATCAAAATTTGAAGTTCTTTTTGGAAAACTGGGACGCCATGTCATCCGGACTAAAGAGGACAAGGACAACCCAAGTTGTTATCAGCGCTCAGTTCAGAAGCCTGCATCTCTGATGGTATGGGGTTGCATGAGTGCGTGTGGCATGGGCAGCTTACACATCTGGAAAGGCACCATCAATGCTGAAAGGTATATCCAAGTTCTAGAACAACATATGCTCCCATCCAGACGTCGTCTCTTTCAGGGAAGACCTTGCATTTTCCAACATGACAATGCCAGACCACATACTGCATCAATTACAACATCTTGGCTGCGTAGAAGAAGGATCCGGGTACTGAAATGGCCAGCCTGCAGTCCAGATCTTTCACCCATAGAAAACATTTGGCACATCATAAAGAGGAAGATGCGACAAAGAAGACCTAAGACAATTGAGCAACTAGAAACCTGTATTAGACAAGAATGGGACAACATTCCTATTCCTAAACTTGAGCAACTTGTCTCCTCAGTCCCCAGACGTTTGCAGACTGTTATAAAAAGAAGAGGGGATGCCACACAGTGGTAAACATGGCCTTGTCCCAACTTTTTTGAAATGTGTTGATGCCAAGAAATTTAAAATCAACTTATTTTTCCCTTAAAATGATACACTTTCTCAGTTTAAACATTTGATATGTCATCTATGTTGTATTCCGAATAAAATATTGAAATTTGAAACTTCCACATCATTGCATTCTGTTTTTATTCACAATTTGTACAGTGTCCCAACTTTTTAGGAATCGGGTTTGTACTTTATTTTCCCATTTATTGACTGACAGCTCTCCTGTTCCCTTGTTGAGAGAAATCGTGAGTGCAGAAGCATTGTGTGCGTGTGTAAACATGATAGTTATTGTAGTTCTAGACTGAATATGAGCATTTACTTGTTGCACAGATTCAGTATTCCTCAAAATAAATAAAACAGTGAAATGCAAACTCAGAATATTACACAAACATGCAGTAATGAAATGTATTTGTTTTGAAAGTCGTTTGTTGTTTTTGATTTGATTTAATTTAAAGGGGTCATGAACTGCGTTGTTTTATTGTTTTATAATGTTTCCTGGGGTGCACTTATGTTAGTATGCTTTTTACATCAAAAATTGTCATAATTTAGAAATAAAAGGCATTTTTCCTACCCTGATTTTAGCCCTCTGATTTGAACGCTCTGTTTTAAGGGGCGTGTCTGCAGTGAGACTTCAGTGTAAATGCCCACTGCTGTGATTGGCTGACATCTTTGCATATGAAGTAGCTAAGTATTGCTCTCTTGAAAACTTTTAGCAAGTTTTTACTATTACAGCTCTCAAGGTTAACTAATCGTTTTTAACTATTTCGTTTTAGTAAATTTTTAGATCATTTAAAACAAGACTAATTAAAAAAAAACATTTGGAAATCATTGTTTTTGTAATGTGAAGGTTGTGTAAATGTTAAGAACAAATATTAGTAAGTGTCCATGACATCTGAAGCTATTCGTACTGCCCTTAACTTCTCTTTGTGATATGGCTACGGATGATTATTTTCCTCTCGCATTAGTAGTAGGTTTTTTTCCTCGACGTGGCTGCCTCAATAGATAAATGAACCTTTAATGCCGTGACTCCACATCGACTCCATTATAAAGCGTGTCTTATCAAACCTCATCTGGGAAGATGCTATTCACATCTGTACAAAGCTGCAGGCAATTCCAGTTTCATATTTTATTATAGTGATAAGGAAATGGACTGCAAATTCGCTCTGAGAGAGAGAGAGAGAGCGCGTGTGGTTCAATAAGAAGGCTGATATATACTGCCAAAAGCCGTGCATGTCATTGTGTTATTAGATGCATTTTGGGAAATGGAAATGGAACGCATTTGCTTTCTATCCCAGCAAAACAGCCCTGTGTGCATGTGTGGATATTAATATGAATCCATATGTTTATCTTTGCCTTTTCACAGAAGCAGCATCACCTCTCCCAGTCTTAATCTCGGCTGTCGTCTTTGTCAGCTCATGGAGCGACGGTTTGATCATACAACGTCTTTCTGAATGACTCCAGGAGACCTGCTGTGAAGAGATTATTCCTTCCCCACCACATGAGACGGTGTGTGTGTGTGTGTGTGTCAGTGATATTCAGACCCTAAAGCACTTTCACACTCGAGCTTTTGGTGTGGATTTAAGTCTGTTTGACTTTGGTTTGTTTAGTTGAAACTGTCCAAGCATTTTCATCTGTGTTTGCATACTTGCACAGAAAATGTTTCTGGCTTAAATGTTTTACTTTCAAATAACACACTTACGTTCAAGCCATGAGGGCTGTAAAGTGGGTTTCCCCGCAGACCATCACTGTAACCCAGCGACTGACCGATGGCGTGACGTATGGAGTCTCCCTGCGGAGAGAGAAGACAGGACAGGAGATAAACTACTGTTTCAGAGTGAAACTGAATATTCGGTGAGAAATGATGAAGGACGAGATTTGATTGGCTGTGATATTATTGGTATTCTAGAAACATATTTCATATATATATATATATATATATATATATATATATATATACACACACTGCCGTTGAAAAGTTTGGGTTTGGAATAATTTTTAATGTTTTAAAAGAAGTCTCTTCTGCTCACCAAGGCTGCATTTGTTTTATTAAAAATACAAGAAAAACTGTAATATTGTTAATTATTATTACAATTTAACATAACTGTTTTCTATGTAAATATATATTAAAATGTAATTTATTCCTGCGATCAAAGCTGAATTTTCCGCATCTTCAGCATCCATTCTTCAGTGTCACATGATCCTTCAGAAATCATTCTAAGATGATGATTTGCTGCTCAAGAAACATTTATTAATGTTGAAAACATTTGAGTACATTTTTTTCAGGATTCCTTGATGAATAGAAAGTTCAAAAGAACAGCATTTATCTGAAATAGAAAGCTTTTATAACATTATACACTACCATTTAAATGTTTTGGGGTCAGTAAATATTGTTTTTGAAAGAAATTAAAGAAGTGAATACTTTAATTCAGCAAGGATGCATTAAATTGATCCCAGGTTACAGTACATTTATAATGTTACAAAAGATTATATTTCAAATAAATAATATTAGAATGATTTCTGAAGGATCATGTGACACTGAAGACTGGAGTAATGATGCTGAAAATTCAGCTTTGATCACAGGAATAAATTACATTTTACAATATATTCACAGTTATTTTAAATTGTAACAATATTTTACAGTATTACTGTATTTTTTATCAAATAAATGCAGCCTTGGTGAGCAGAAGAGACACTAAAGTTATATTATGTTGTCTATTTTTTGATATATTGTGCTCTTGCACATCTGCTCTAGTCCCTCACTAATATATGCTTTCAGCTGCAGTGTTTGTGTAGGTGTGTGTGTGATACCTGTGTCTGTCCTGGGACGGAGACCTGGGCCGGCTGGTATGAACCATTCAGGCTGGACATGCTCATAAACATATCTCCTGAACCTGGCAAACTATACGAACCTGAAGACCCTGCAGAGAGACAGAGAGGAGGAGGAACAGTGAGTCTGTGAACATGCTGAGTGCTTTCTGACCATATAAATATATTTTTGCATATTTTTGAAATCCTCAAGTATAAGTTCCATATTCTCTCTATATTATATTATATGAGCCATAAAAGTCTGATGTATCAGATATGATACTCAACAAAAAACGAGTTTTTTTGTTTTGTTTTGTTTTTTGTCTTGTCTAAAGGTTCAATAAAGTGTTCCATTAAGCTTATCAGGCTTTACAGGGTTAAAATAATTATACAAATATTATAATTATAACAAATCATCACAGGAAGTGATGTCACTGTACCAGTGAACATGTTGTTTAACAGATTGTTTTTATCTTCTGCTGCATCCAACTGAAAGTCTTCATCTTTCATCTGAAAACCTGCAGAGAACAGAACCCATTTAAACTTAAATTACTTCAAAAATGCATGTTCAAGACCAAATAATTAGACTAGATCTGCTGTATCTGGAATATAGGGGAGAGCGGGGCAAGTTGTCACATTTTTACTCAATTGAATGTTTCACAGGTTTATTTATTCACAAGTCCAGGCTACAAAAAAAGCCATCACATATTTCCACTGTTATTGCCTAGGAAAAGAGATACAGTTCATTTAACACTTGTTGACCCTTATAGCAGGGCATGTTGTCACAGTGGGCTATTTAGGTAATTAAGCTGTTGATAGTTGGCAATTCATTTAAGGATACCACTGTTTTGGGCAACAAATATTTATATTTGAAAGCAACATGCCAAACTACTACTAGAGAAAACAAGTATTTGTGCAAATGGACTCAAAACCTTATAGTCACTGAGATAAAACATTAGTGACAACTAGCCCCGGTGGTCTCGTCTATGTGTACCAGAGCTGGGCGTTGCGGGCGAGTTGGTCTGGCTGTTCTGTACAGCGGCCGCCACAGCCTGAGCCGCCGTCACTGCTGTCTTCGCTGCGTACAGATTCGCCTCTTCCTGGAATTTACCAATGTTCTTCTTATAGCGAATACGTTTATTACCAAACCAGTTAGACACCTGAGATAGAGAGAAAGAGAGAGGCAAATGTGGATGAATCTCATGAGGAAGTGCTCTATTATACATTAAATATTATATATATATATATATATATATATATATATATATATATATATATATAATTTTTTTTTTTACCCCAAAATCAAAAGAAAAAAAAAGTTTAAATTATACACTACCATTCAAAATTGTGGGGTATGATATTTTTTGGTTTAAAAAAATAGTCTCTTCTGCTCACCAAGCCTGCATTTATATGATCAAAAATACAGTAAAATCAATAATATTCTGAAATATTATTACAATTTAACATAACTGTTTTCTATTTGAATATAATTTAAAATGTAATTTATTCCTGTGATGCAAAGCTGAATTTTCAGCATCATTACTCCAGTCTTCAGTGTCACATGATCCTTCAGAAATCATTCTAATATGATGATTATTATTGGTGCTCATTAATAATAGCTATTAAAAAAAAGTGCTATATTTTACATTTTAAAACATATTCAAATAGAAAACATTTACATTTTAAGAACCAATTATTTTTATGTTTTAATTATTCCAAACTTTTGACCAGCATTGTCTTTTGCATAAAGAGAATGAAGCCTCTTCAAGGACCATTCAAATTTTTGTATTGTGACATAATTTAAATTAAAATTAATTGCATTTTTCACCCATAATGAAAGAGTTTTCATAACATTTACCTATGTCGCATTTATAGAATTCATAAAAAACATGTTTTTCATTGCATCCAATGAAATACATGCTGCAAACAAAACCTTCACAGGTTCTTCTAGAAACGTGTTTATATGTGTTTTACAGCGACTGTTATTCTCATACGGTTGTAAATGGACCAACCTTTTGCAAAAGAACATTAACGTTGCTACAAACCCAGACATATTAAAATCACATCCACCCCGAGCAATAGCTCCTTCATAAAATATCTCCAAACAGGCTTTAAACTGCCAATGGGAGGCGGAATAGTTGAAGAGGCGCTATAAATACGCCTCGCTGATGTCATAATCTCGGGACCCAATAAAAGACAGCCAGAAGACATGATCCAAGTGCAAAAAGGCATGTAACTGTCCCCAGTGGTGAGCGAATGTATGCATTGGCCGAGTGAGTGTGTCTTTTGTCTTATTGGCCGCACAAACACTAGCAGTTCCAGCACGACTGCACTGGATGAAGGACTATATGATGCATCGTTTGTTGTTCAGCACACAGAGACACGGCTGCCACTGCAACCAACATCGACAGACAACACAGCGGACGGACAATGTTTTAGTGACATACCTGTGACACAGTGATGGTGCTTCCCTTCCCCTAAGGGCACAAAAAGAAGGGGCTTTTTTTACATTAACGACTTCCTGTACACCCCACACACCCATCCGTTACACAAACAACACCCGCTCCCATAAAACAGGCTGAATAAAGGATAGACGTTCATCATTATGTGTGCCTACTAGTTTAGTTGAGCGCAACAGTCGGCCTCTGGAAGAAAGAATGCCATTCAGAGTGATTTTTAGTGATAATGTATAAACTGAAGATGTTACATTAGTCTACACTGAGAAATTTGGTGTAGGATTTACTTCTAAACTATTTTCACTCAGAACTGCAAGTTATATATAGTTATATACATATATATATATCTCTGAGACCAAATCATTTGTAATTCTTTATGGTTTTAGTATAGCTCACAATAGTACATTTGCAAAAACAGACCTTTGTCTCTCTCTTAAAATTCTACTAAACTCCATTTAAACTTTATTTAGAAATTTTCTGAAGTTTTTATAAAGAAAAGTAATGGGAAAAATACTTCCAGGATCCATGCTGCAGAAAACTGGCCGCTCACTGTTGCATTCTAAATCATTTCACGCTTATCTCGAGATGTTACTAGACAGCTCTGCTGTTTTTCTTCACTTGTATTTTGAGCCAAATTCTCTGCACCTTCACAGTGTCACAGACCACCTCTAACAAATTTGTTAGCCATTTTGCTCAGATTGTGAATAAAACGTCCTTGTTTCACAGCTGAAGGCTCGTGTGTACAGTATCGTCCGAGAACTGGACTACTGGTGACTTCAACAGAAAAACAGACTCACCTGTGACACTGTGATGGCGCACTTCTTCGCTAGCTCCTCTTTGGCCTCCTCGCTGGGATACGGGTTACTGAGGTGAGAGTAGAAATACTCATTCAAAATCTCTGTCGCCTGCTTGCTGAAGTTGCGCCTTTTCCTCCTGGAGAAGTATAAAACGGGAAAAAAGAAATCACTGGTATTGTTTCAATTGCAACACCACAGAATTGCATAAATAATCATTGTTTTCAAAGGGTTAGCATGGTCTAATGACCCCCTGCTGGAAGATGCTGTAATTACACCACAATGTTTAAAGTACACTAAAAAATGCTGGGTTGAAAATGGACAAACCCAGAGATTGGGTTGTTTTAACCCAGCGAATGGGTTAAATGTTTGTTATTATAAAGCTTGGACACGTCAGGATATTTATTAATATAACTTTGATTGTGTTCATCAGAAAGAAGAAAGTCATATGCACCTGATGGCTTGAGGGTGTATAAATCTTGGGGTAATTTTCATTTTAAAGTGAACTAATCCTTTAAAATATGACCTGAGCAGCCACTTTCTCACTCTCTCTCTCTTACGATGTCATCACCGAGCCCACCAATCGCTGTTTGCTTAATTTGCAGTCATTCGAATAATTCGAATGAATCATTTGAATAGTTCTCTGATGAGCAGATTTATGCATAATTTACTCTTAGCTTTAAGTAACTCGTGCCCTTGCAAGCCAAGCGGCACTAACTGGCAAATTTTCTGTGCCCACCCAACTTATCCTTCTGCCAGTTTAAGCAAAATACTCCAGAGGATTCACAAGACCTTAAAATATTACCACATCACCCACTTGTTCACACATGCAGCGTTTTCAGCACATCGAATACAATGAGAAACAAACCCACACTAGCAAAAACACCTACATGTGTAAAAAAAAAAAAAAAAAAAACAGAAACACGACCAATAATCATTTTTCTTTATATTAAGCAAATGCTTTATTATCCAAAGCAAGTTACAGAGCATTATTAGTAGGACAGTCTCTCTGGGGCAAAATGATGTTTGAATTTACTAACCAGTTTTGTGCTTTGTATTTTAGAGCAAAAACCTGGGGCTTATTCACTAACCACCTGCTGAACATAGTTAATGCTATACATTTCTGAGATATTAAACCAAGTATATTGAGTCCTATTAAACATTCCACACACATCAAAATGACTGTGATGCATGTGGAAACTCTGTTCATTTTTTCACATTCCACAAAATGCAGTTGGTTGTTGAAACCACATATGTAAATTTTTAAATTTAAATGCAACTACACACCCCAGCCTAAGATAGGTTTGATATTGGGAGACAGGATATTGTATGTAGCCTAATTTGTGCGCATCAGGGAGCTCGCGTTTTACTTTCGAATTTGCAATTGACCTTTCGCCGGGAGTTTGATTGACAAGCGATCTAACCAATCAGAACGCCGCATCCGCCATTTTGTCCGACAAAGCAGCCAGTAGTTAAAAGATTAACCTCGGTGGAGTTAAACTTGAAAAATGGTGTGTATTGACGTCTTTCCGCGTTTGAAACAACATTCATTCTCATGTTCATGGACTAATAGGAAGAGATGAACGGTTTTTACGAGCAGTTGAGCTGAGGATCTACAGCAATCTGTCACGACTATGGTCACGACACATTAAAGAGCAACAAAACGGTTTTTATTGTTTGAATTTCTTTAATAACTACACGGTTTGGGGGGGGGGGGTTATATGAGTTGTGGCACAGTGATTAACTTGGAAACTTAAAAATGGCACTTCTTGACAAAAAACACATCTGTTACACACCAAATCCTTCGACATCGTCATCTTCATGTGATAAGTGTAATCTAATTTACTGTAATGTAACCACCGCAACAAGTCCCTTTAGGTGCTCCATAGCTAAGCTCCTGTGCATTTATCTATTATTTTACAACATTAAAGTGAACATGATTACCCTAATCCACCCTACACTACCTTTTCTATGTGAATGAATCATATTATAGATTGCACCTTATTCAGATAAGCAAACACACAGTATGCTGTAAAATTGCATACATTAAATGTTTTGCAAGTTGGATAAAAGCATCTGCCAATTGCATGAATGTAAATGTGCATAAGTCATGAGCTGAACACAGTTTCTGACCTGGCGTCGAGGAAGCGGGACCTGAGGATCATGACGGCCTCACAGGTGCTCTGCTTGAGCTGCATCTGGATGGAGCTGAACTTGCGGTGGATGATGTTCACCATGCGCTCGATCTCTTTGGGCGAGATGGGCCGTGTGCGAGACTGCTCCCTCAAAAGGTTCATCACATGGGTCGTGAACTCGTTGCACGCCTGTGAACCGATCAAATTACTCATAACTGATTATGAATTCAAATTCATTCTCAGGGTTATTGTGGTTAAAGGGTTAGTTCACCCAAAAATGAAAATTCTGTCATTAATTACTCAACCTCATGTCGCTCCACACCCGTAAGACCTTCATTCATCTTCAGAACACAAATTAAGATATTTTTGATAAAATCCGATGGCTCAGTGAGGCCTCCGTTGACAGCAAGAAAATTAACACTTTCAGAAAGCTACTAAAGACATATTTAAAACAGTTCATGTGACTACAGTGGTTCAACCTTAATGTTATGAAGCAAAGAGAATACTTTTTGTGTGCCAAAAAAAAAAAAAAATTATGACTTTTCAACAATATCTAGTGATGGGCGATTTCAAAACACTGCTTCGGAGCTTTACGAATCTTTTGTTTTGAATCAGTGGTTCGGAGCGCCAAAGTCACGTGATTTCAGTAAACATGGCTTCGTTACGTCCTAAGTGTTTAGGAATTTCAATAGTTCATGTGACTCTGGGAGTTTGATACACGCTCTGAACCACTGATTCGAAACAAAGGATTCGTAAAGCTCCGAAGCTTCATGAAGCAGTGTTTTGAAATCGCCCATCACTAGATATTGTTGAATAAAGTCACTATTTTGTTATTTTTGGCGCACAAAAAGTATTTCCGTTGCTTTATAATATTAAGGTTGAACCACTGTAGTCACATGAACTGTTTTAAATATGTTTGGGCATCTGAAAGTGTGAATTTTCTTGCTGTCAATGGAGGCCTCACTGAGCCATCGGATTTTATCAAAAATATCTTAATTTGTGTTCCGAAGATGAACGAAGGTCTTACAGGTGTGGAACAACACGAGGGTGAGTAATAAATTACATCATTTTCGTTTTTGGGTGAACTAACCCTTTAACTAACACTATATATATATAAAAAAAAAATCTTTGTTTTTTATTGAAATAAAGCTGACATAAAATAAATTGTATATATGAGATGAAAAATGTTGAAATGACACATTGGCAACTAACTGAAGTTTAAGTTGATGCACTAAAATTAGTATCTTGAAATAAAAAAAAAATTAAAAATGAAAATAATAATACTAATAAATGATATAAATTAAATAAAAACAATTAAAAATAAATAAATATATTTAATAAATATTTGAAAAAAATAAAAAAATTATTATATAATAAATATAAAATAAATATAATAAATATAAAAATATAAATAAATAAAAATACATCAAAAACTAACATAAAAATAAAATTGATTTATAAATAAATTTAAAAAATGACTATAAATTGAACTAAAATTAAATGAAAACTGAAAAAAAAAGCTAATAAAAAATATTAATAAAAACAATAATAGCATATAAAATAACACTGCTAATTATGTGTATGGTCATGTGAATGTTTTCATTGCATGAGATCAGTAACTTACAACGTTTTTCCCTAGAATGACAGCAGTTTATCTGTGTAGTGTAATTTTTCCAGTAACAAGCTACTTTTCCAACAAACAGAGCTACTCATTTTTCTGATGCAGCTGTATATTCCTGATTAATTTACTGTGTACAGGTTGCATTCTGGCATGATGTTGCAGACCTGCTCGTATTTCTCCAGCTCGGTGTGGTAGATCTGTCTAATCTGGGTGAGTTTTGCTCTGTAGTCCGAGTGCTCGATGGAGTTGTCAGCTCCGACTCCCACCGCTGCTGTTGCCGCAGCAACCGCTGCTGCCCCGCCCCCTTTCTCTGGTCCAGACACGCCCTCTGCCAGCAGCATGTTATCCAGACGCATGAGCTGAGGGTCAGGAGGGTCTTCATCCTGACTCCCACGGATACTGAGACCTGTCCCAAAACACGGTGGGAAAAATATGCTATTTAAAAATTAATAAGCAAGAAGCAGATCTTATTTTTCATATGCATCTTCTCTCCTAAAAATAAAGGTTCATAAAAGGTTCAGGTTCTTGATATCTAGAACCATATATATATGTGTGTGTGTGTGTGTGTAAGCATACTAGTTAGAAACAACATGAGGGTGAGTAAATGATGATGAAATCTTATTTTTACAGGAAAAATGATTCAGTTTAACCACATAAAAATACAGAGATGAGATGAGCAATGTAACCTTAACCGTAAGAAAAAAACATTCAGACATGCAAAGACAATTTCTTTCACACCTGGACCACCCAAAGAAGGTTTCAGATAGCCAGTTATTTCCTCTTATCACTCCACAATGAATAACCGACTCGACAGGACCACCGCAGAACTGCACCCCCCTCACGTCCTCAGCCATTAATGCACGGCGCAGGATTAGTCTGCTATGACACGCTGTTTATCAGAGGTCACGTCAGCGAGCGAGGTGTGTTTGTGCCAGCGCCGACTACAAGAGAATGATTGACAGTGGCAGGTCTCTTCACTGAGGTGGGTGGAATAAAAGCGCTGTGAGCCGTTAAGATGTGCTCCAGCGGCCACCGGCAGCGATCAAGTCCAACGTGGCCTCCTTTAATTCCACACCAAAGACTTTTTTGGCACTTCACGTTTGATTTGGAGTTTGCAGGCAGTGGAGTGGATGCTCACGTGAGCGTGGGACAAAAAAAAAAAAAAAATCTCTGCTGAAATATAGCATTTATTTTTATGTTTTTGTTACTCTGCTTTCTAACTTTTCAAGTGTTTTATAGTCCAGCAGGTGAAATAGTGCATCTGATCACTTAGTAAAGTAACAGCACTCCTCTCCTCAACAACAGACAGAGCCCTATTTTAATGATCTAAGCGCATGGCACAGGTGCACTTAGGTGCGTGTCTGAATCCACTTTTGCTAGTTTAACCACAAAAAAAATGGTCGGCACACCAGGCGTATGGACCAAAAGGGTTGTACCTAGTCTCTTAATGAGTCATGGGATTGTTTTGGGTGTAATGTGCAATAAACCAATCAGAGTGTCATCTCCCATTCGCGCTTGTACCATGGCGGATTGCTATTTACATGGCGGAATATAGACACTCTCAACCTGATGAGTCAGTTTAAATACATGTGTGTATTGCTACAATTGGTCAATAAGTAGCCAGTTTCATTCGTCATTACTGCAAATAGGTAATTCTGATACATGCAAAGACTATCCATTATGACATGTAGGGATTTTTATCTTTATACACGCAATAATAATCTTTTACATTGTAATCCTTTTATTTGTAATATTTGACATATTTGTGTGCTGCTGCGCCTGTGTGTGTAATAAATAGAGTGTATGTGCATTGTGCACCTGCCTATAGGGGCATATTATTAACCCACCCTTTAAATAACAAAAAATAAAATAAAATAAGGTGACTGCGCCATTGACCAACAAAAACCTGGTCTAAAGTCAATAGTGCAGTCGCCCCAAAATAGCAACATGCCAACAATGCATCTGAACACACCTCGTTTTCAGACCAACATGCCCTTGGGTGAACAGATGGGTTCTAGTGCATTTGCTATTTAAACAACGTGGTGCTGAACCTGAAAATGATAACTGCGTCTGGCTAAAACACTTGTGTCGTGCCTGCCGTCACATTGCGCAGAGTGTATAATAGGGCCCGTACTGTTTGATTCCTTACAACTATGTGATTCTCTCCATCGGACGGCTGAATTCTCTGCTGAATTTGTACGTCTGGATGGTGTTTTGGGGGTGTTGGAGCACAGAAATTGTACATACGGGGGTGGAAATCAACCCACGGAAAAATATTTTTTACCCACAGCCACTTAACTTAAAAGTAGCCCAATTCCACGGGAAAAATGCTGACCTGACAACACTAAAAAGAACTTTCTACTGTAAAAGATACACTTAAAAAATATATTTAGGCCTAATTTATGTTTTCGAGTTGCATATCCATTTGGATCACAATTTTAATATAAATAAACTAATAAACTTAACGTGATGCATATTTGTCAGTCATACATAAATGAAATGGGTAAGATTTCTGTAATAGTAACTGAATGCATTTTAAATAGCCAGGATTATATATTTATCATCATTAAATCCAATTTGTTTAAATCTTATATATTTAGCTAATTACATATTACTTGTTCCACAGCTAGCCATATATGTTCATTCTTTTTAACAGAATAAATTCAATTGATTACACAATGAATGGATTTATGCTGATTCTAAGCAATTTGAATAAATGCATTTTGAAAATATGACCATTTAAAAAAAATCAAATAGATGCAAAAACTATGCCAAACTATGGGTGCATAAATCTTATCAGTTTCATTTATGTATGAATGACAAATATGCATCACGTTAAGTTCATTAGTTGTTTGTGTTAAAACTGTAGCCTATAATCCAAACAGATTTTTAAATGTAATTCAAATACATAAATCTTAAATTTAGGAGTAAATATTTTAAAAAGTCACAGTTCTCAATATGAACTGATTGGAGCTGCAACACATTCATTTTAAAGCTCTATACTATTTCTGTATATTAAATATTGACTCATTTGTGTTTTTTTTTTTAGAGAACAGTGATACTTGAAGAAACAGTGAGCATTAGATGAGCTATGAAACAGCATTAAAGGATTAGTTCACTTTCAAATCAAATTAAATTTTCCTGATAATTTACTCACCCCCATGTCATCCAAGATGTTCATGTCTTTCTTCCTTCAGTCGAAAAGAAATTAAGGTTTTTGATGAAAACATTCCAGGATTTTTCTCCTTATAGTGGACTTCAATGGATTCCACTGTTGAAGGTCAGTTTTAGTGCTGCTTCAAAGGGCTTTAAACGATACCAGACGAGGAATAAGGGTCTTATCTAGAGAAACGATCGGCCATTTTCGAAAAAAATGTAAATGTATATGCTTTATATCAACAAATGATCGCCTTCCAAGTGCTTCCGCCAAAACCACACTTTTGTATTCTTTAAAAAGCTCACGCTGTATGTCCTACGCTTTCCATATTCTACATACGGAAAAAATGGAACTGGCGCCGCATTCATTTGTTTCTCTAGATAAGACCCTTATTCCTCGTCTGGTATCGTTCAAAGCCCTTTGAAGCTGCACTGAAACTATAATTTTGATCTTCAACCATTTGGGCTCCATTGAAGTCCACTATAAGGAGAATAATCCTGGAATGTTTTCATCAAAAACTTAATTACTTTTCGACTGAAGGAAGAAGGACATGGACATCTTGGATGACATGGGGGTGAGTAAATTATCAGGAAAATTTTATTTGAAAGTGAACTAATCCTTTGATCTGTCTTCTGAGAAACATTCAGTGCAATGCCATTGTTCTGTAGTTTTAGGTGATTTTGAAGATGCTCTTTCAAAAAACCTGAGGACAAGATTGTAAACACGCCACAGCTGCTCAGAGTGACTAGAATAAGATACAGCATCCACACACACACACACACACACACACACACTGCCCTCCAGATACACACACACACACACACACAGTATTCATGAGGTCAATGCAAGATGACATTTAAAGCACAGCAGACAAAGGCAAACAAACACGAGATGGAAGGACTGAATATGAGAGAAAGCATGAATCAAAAGCATCCTGCAGGACTGCATGTTTCCTCCACAGCATATGACTATTTGCTCTGCTCTTAATCTCATTTCAGTTTCATCTCTTTCCTTTTCTTTGGTGTTGCTTTCATTTTTAATGCCAACAAAATGGTAAAGGTAGCCACATTCCCTATTCAAACCTCAGGCAAAGAATTGCTAATTCAGCACAGAGCACATCGCATGCATCTCTCAGGCTGCGGCTCTCAGTTTAAGCAGACGTCGAATTAGTTAACGGTGACTGAACAGAAACAGGATCAACAGAGGTGCATATATACATAGACAAATGTATTCATAACAAATTACTGTGGCGGTATCAGGGGTTAGTGATGGTGTCAGATGAGGAGAATGCTGTCACTTTTTCACGTGGTCAATGATAAAAAGGGCAAAAAATCCAGACCCATCATCATTATTTGATTGAATATATATATATATATATATATATATATATATATATATATATATATATATATATATATATATATATATATATATATATATATATAGATATAGATATAGATATATAGATATAGATATATAGATATATAGATAGATATACAGTAGTCAACATTTGAAGTGGATCAAAACCTTTCATCAAAGTTGTCCTAAAACCTTCTTCTTTGGACAACTTTGATGAACTTTTTTGATCCACTTCAAATATTGACTACTATATATTCAATCACACTGATCAGGCATAACATTATGACCACCTTCCTAATATTGTGTTGGTTCCCCTTTTGCGGTCCAGTTCTGATGCTCACGTGCCCACTGTTGGTGCTTTTGGCGGTGGACAGGGGTCAGCATGCATGGGTACCCTGACTGGCCTGCGGTTATGCAGCCCCATATGCAACAGAACCAGCATTAACTTCTTGAGCAGTTTGAGCTACAGTAGCTCGTTTGTTGGATCGGACCACACGAGCCAGCCTTCGCTCCCCATGTGCATCAATGAGCTTTGGCCGCCCATGACCCTGTCGCCGGTTCACCACTGTTCCTTCCTTGGACCACTTTTGATAGATACTGACCACTGCAGACCGGGAACACCCCACAAGAGCTGCAGTTTTGGAGATGCTCTGACCCAGTCGTCTAGCCATCACAATTTGACCCTTGTCAAACTCGCTCAAATCCTTACGCTTGCCCATTTTTCCTGCTTCTAACACATCAACTTTGAGGACAAAATGTTCACTTGCTGCCTAATATATCCCACCCACTAACAGGTGCTGTGATGAAGAGACGATCAGTGTTATCCACTTCACCTGTCAGTGCTCATAATATTATGCCTGATCAGTGTATGTAATTGCGTTAACATTTTTTTTTAGATTTTAATTCATTTCAATTTTATGTCGTAAAAATTGAATTCAAATACAATTCCACATCATGTCAAATTTGATTTATATTCAGAGGGAAAAAATGGAAATTAAAAGGCATTCTTAGTTCAATTTTAAAGGCACAACCCTGCTTTAAATACAGGGTACCGTCCTCATCCTCTGTTTGCCAGAGAAACGAGATGCTGATGACAGACTGAGGCCTGATGGTGAGTGCTGTTGGTGAGTAAACAGGCAGAAACAGCTGTGTGCTGAAGCGTCTGCTCTCAGGGGTAACGGCAATTTAACTTCTCCACCTGACACCTCACATGAAGCTCTCCACAGACAAATACTGAAACATCTCTGGCTGATATTGTCTATTTGTTTGGGATAAAACATTTTTGTGCATTTACTGTGAGAAATGTACCTTGCACATCTATTTTTATTCTAGCATCTTTATTTAGGGTCATTTTACTTGATAGTCAAATCTGAAATATTGTCATAATATTATTATAATTTGGGACCAATTTTAAAGGTGTCATCGAACGTTTTTTTTACAAGATGTAATATAAGTCTAAGGTGTCCCCTGAATGTGTCTGTGAAGTTTCAGCTCAAAATACCCCATATATTTTTTATTAATTAATTTTTTTAACTGCCTATTTTGAGGCATAATTAGAAATGCACCGATTCAGGCTGCGGCCCCTTTAATTGCTCGCGCTCTCACACAGCTAATATAACTCTTGTCTCCGTGAATACAGTAATAAACGATGGTAACTTTAACCACATTTAACAGTACATTAGCAACATGCTAACGAAACATTTAGAAAGACAATTTACAAATATCACTAAAAATATCATGTTATCATAGATCATGTCAGTTATTATTGCTCCATCTGCCATTTTTCGCTATTGTTCTTGCTTGCTTACCTAGTCTGATGATTCAGCTGTGCACAGATCCAGACGTTAATACTGGCTGCCCTTGTGTAATGCCTTGAACATGGGCTGGCATATGCAAATATTGGGGGCGTATATATTAATGATCCCGACTGTTACGTAACAGTCGGTGTTATGTTGAGATTCGCCTGTTCTTCGGAGGTCTTTTAAACAAATGAGATTTATATAAGAAGGAGGAAACAATGGAGTTTGAGACTCACTGTGTGTCATTTCCATGTACTGAACTCTTGTTATTTAACTATGCCGAGGTAAATTCAATTTTTAATTCGATGGCACCTTTAAAAGATTCAACTAATAACTGTCTAAAAAAATCAAATATGATCCTACAGGATAAACTGTTCAGGGGCCGTATTCACAAAAACTCTTAACGCTAAAAGTAGCTTCTAACCTGCTGATTTAGGAGAAACTCTTCAAAATAATGGGTGTATCAGTCCTAAATTTAGGACTCTAAATATTTCACAAAGCATTTTAATAAGCGTCAGGGTTCAGATCAACCAGTTAGTTGCTTTTTGTAAAAAATACTGGCTGACTGTAGATTATCCCTTACAGAAAATGTAGTATCTCTGAAGGCCAGGGACCAAAATATCATAGCAATTGGACTGAATGTTGACATGGACATTCAGTCCAATTGCTAAAATTTTTTTTTACTGTATATGAGAAGATGAATGGCAGGTTTTGGGTCTGTGGTGTGTTTTCATCAGAGAATTGCTGTAGATTAAGAGGGTCTGGTTAAACCCTCAGCTACCCTGGGAGAGATCTTACAGAATAAATCCCAGAAATCCATGACCTCCATTACCTCACTCTACCTTTGTGATGTTTATGTCCTTTTGCAGGATCCCACTGACTGCTGGAAGCACCGGCAGGTCACATGAGTTCAAGCACAAGTGCATTAATCCTTCAGTGCCATTAATCCGGATTAGTCAAACAAAGACTTCCGATAATCATCTTTAATCACTTGTGGAAGTTGCCTGGGCATGTTAGGAATACATCAGGGTCTGGGATTTGATGTTGTGGTGCATGAGGGGATACAAGGTATTTCTCTGAGCTACTATTCAATCAGCTCACGTTAAGAGAGTTTTGAATATTATTTTATCAATATTTATTTATTGTTATATCACTTATTAAAATATTAATTAACTTTAACATTTAAATTATCAGGTTCATTTAAAATTTCATTTAAAATTTTAGTAATTTTAAACTCACTTCAGTTCATTGCCAAGGCAACATTTATATTTTTATGTTTAAGTTTAGTATAATTTAAATTGTTCATCTAATATTTCATTTTATTTCAGCAGTATTTTAATTACCAAAAACACATTTTTAAAGTTTTACACAAAAAAAAAGTAGGATGTACTTAGCGACAAGTAACACAATGACTGTAAACGTGAAATTTTGAAGTTGAAGGACTGAAATAGCATTTTCTTGTAAAACAAACTCTAATAATCTTACAACTTCAACTTTTTTTTGCATTTTTAGTTAACCGTAACAACACTGTTCTTCAGACAGTACTTTTTGTGATTTTGTCTCATTTTAAAGATTTTGCTCAATTATAAGAATTATAAGAATTATAAGCAAATTTGATGATGCACATATAGGTTCGATGAAAGGTTAAAAGGTGTAGTTCACCCATAAAATGAAAATTGTCATCCATTTCTCTCCTTCATGTCTCTCCAAGCCCATATTATTATTCCACTGAGGTGAGCTCCAAAACTGACTCCATAAAAGAAGTCCTTATGACATGTGAGCTATATTTAACATCTTCTGAAGTTATTGGTTTGTGCGAGGAACAGAACCAATTTAAAGTGCCCCTATTATGCTTTTTGGATATTACCTTTGTTATCTGTTTGTGAATGTAAAAGGTCTGCAACATTTCAAAGATCAAAGTGTAGATAAATGGAGTCCCAAAAGAAAGAACCGATTCTGAACTGCCTGAAATGAGTTGTCAGTAATTCCAGTGTTACTTCCTGCATGAACCTAAGCAGTGTTTGTAACTAATTTGCATAATGCCTAGCATTGGTTACCTGCGAACAATGACACCATCGTTACTGTTCGGATCACTGTGTTTCAAGTGAAATTCAAATATGATAATGGGCATTTGATTTCTGACCAATCAGAGCAGAGTAGGTTGTCATAAAAGAGGGGTTTAGAGAGACCGAATCTTCGAACGAACCGTTTCAGACACTGGGAGAAAGGAGCTGATGCTACATTGTATATTATGAGAAAATGAAAGTGTTTTTTGACCTTGGATCCATGTAAACCTAATGTAGGAGACTCCAAAGCAAAATTACGAAGCTTTAAAATAACATAATAAGGGCACTTTAAGCCATCTAAAAACTTCCTTTTGGCTTTATCTTTCATATTTCATTCAGTTCAAATATGACTTTTCAGATTTTCAGCTAATTTATTCAAAATTTCTGTCTGCTCTCCATACAAAGTATGACTTCAGAAGTCTTAGGATATGGTGCATGAGTCACACTGAGTACTGTTATGTACTGTTTCAAAGTTTTTACAAGAAAATACTATTTCAATCTTTCTACTTAAAGGGGACCTATAATGCCATCGAACGTTTTTTCACAAGATGTAATATAAGTCTCTGGTGTCCTCAGAATGTGTCTGTGAAGTTTGAGCTCAAAATACCCCACAGATCATTTATTATAGCTTGTCAAATTTGCCCCTATTTGGGTGTGAGCAAAAACACACCTATTTTGTGTGTCCCTTTAAATGCAAATGAGCTGCTGCTCCCGGGCCCCTTTCCAGAAGTGGGCGGAGCTTCAACAGCTCAACAACAACAAAGCTGGAGAATCTCATGCAGCCAAAATGAGGATTGTCAGTAACGGTGTTCAGCCTTACATTGTTCAAACCGGAGTCGACACTGATGGAGAGACTCAGGAAGAAGTTAACCTAAACTTTTAGAATGAAACTGGACGTTTCTGAATTGTTAGTGGATAAATTTATGTAGTTGGTGTGGAGTTGATTCAACTCATCCACTAGCATGTGCCGTCATGTTCATCTTTTGTGCAAATCCAGCGTTGAATTGACCCTCGTTTGTGAAGCAGTCCGGCGTAAAATGACGGCATGACAACAACACTCTACTACAACAACTCTTCCTCTTCTCTAAAGCAGCCCAACATGGCCTCAGCCCCCTTTGTTGCATGTTCCCGGGGTGGGGTTTATGTAAATCGTAGGGTTAGTGATGTCACCAACCCAGGAAGAAGCTCGTTGTAGTCCCTACCAGCCGTTTGTTGTAGTCCTTTTCATTGAACTTTGAGCGAAATCCTTCTAAACATCTCCTTTTGTGTTCTACAAAAGAAAGAAAGTCATGAGGTTTGGTACAACATGAGGGTGAGTAAACGACTTTTCATTTTCAAGTGAACTATTCCTTTAACAGACCTTCGAAATAAATCATAGGAGAACTAACTCCTGTCTTCTAGTATAAGCCGTCACGAGCGAGGTCTTGCTCTAAAATAAATATAATCCAGAGCTCTCAAATCTTCACAACCCCACATTTACAAGTCTAATTTAATCTGCTCAGCGAAACGCTCAAAGCCGGTTTCATCGCTGAGCAATGACAGTTTTAAATAAGAGTTTTAAAACCCAAGTTACTGTACAGCTGGAAGGAGCTGTGGGTGGTTTTGGATTTCTTCACAGAGCAAAACCAATTGCTGAAATGCATATTTGATATATAAAGACTAATAGACGGCATTCTCTCTCCCACGACGCCCTGGTTCGTGCTCAGAAGATCTTCTCAAAGCCACAGCCTGCTCTTAATTAGCACTGGGATCGAAAATAAGTTGGCTTATACCAACAGCTACAGAAATAAAATTAGATTTTTTTTTTTAACCCTCTTAGTCAGAAAATAGATGCCCGCTGGGTAGTTTCAGGCATTTAATGCGGTTTTCTAGAAAGCATTATGGATGCCTTGTCTTAATTTATTCACACTTTGTTACTAAAACATATTTGTGTGGGTTTAAGCTTCATAATTTGCTCATTAGAATTTGTATTTTAATTAGTCTTTCAGTCTGATTAATTTGGATGAATATAGCTCTAAAATACACTCAGTTTAAACCTTTAATTGCTGCTGCCAAACACCAACTATATTAACAAATCCTGCGGCACACTGAGTGCAAGAAGTTGACAAACTCTCAGGCTCTGCCAGAAAACACATGTGTGTTTACAAAGTTGATACTAGGAGCGTTTCTGAGAGAACTAGTCACTGAATGTTTGACAAGCTGGTGGATTCAACCCTAGTGAAAAAAAATATATAATAAAATGTATTTGAAATACATTTTTTTAGTGCTAAGTATACTACAAATACATTTACATATTTATATACTTAAAGTCTTTACTTTACACTTTAGTTATCTGGAAGTGTTGAGGTTTAACTAAACATATACTGAAGAATATTTGATTGTGCTGAAGTGTAACCATTGCAAGTATGCTTCAGGTACACTTTAAATATCTTGCATTTAAAGACTGATAAAGATAATAAAATCCTTATTAATAGTGATATTAAAACACTTTTTAGGCATAATATTAAGAAATGTGCATTGTGCAATAAAGAAGTACTCCAAATAAAGTTTAAATATAATTTTATATCAGTAAGTCTTAAGTGATATGTCAATAAATATGTTAATGGATTTGAAGTATACTTAGTATGAAATAAATGAAATTTCTTTCTTTCTTTCTTAAAACCTATTTCTTAAATTTATTCTCTGAAAACAAGTCTTAATATCTTTCATAATTTTGTTTGGAATATTTTAAAGATGTTTAGATATTTTTAAAGGATAAAAAGGAAAAAAAAACTGATTACGAAAATTTTTTTTTTTTTCCCTACTTTTTATTTTTTTCACCCAGGCTAAGATTGGTTGATTGATTGATTGATTGATTGATTGATTGATACCTTTTACCCAAAGGGATAAGAAAAATAATGTTAATATATAATAACAAGTCAATATCTTTCATAAAAGCTTGCTTTGGATGTTTAAGGATATATATTGAAACCACTTAGCAACACCTTAGAAACAACCCAGAACACCATAGCAACCACATACCAACACCCTAAAAAACCACCCAGAACACCCTAAAAATCACAAAGCAACACCCTAGAAACAACTCAGAAAACCCTAGAAACCACATAACAACACCCTAGAAATAACCCAACTAGAACACCATAACAACTACATTGAATACCCTAGAAACAGCCCAGAAAACCCTAGAAATCACAAAGAAACACCCTAAAACAACTCAGAACATCCTAGAAACCATTTAGCAACACACTAGAAACAACCCAGAACACCCTAAAAATCACATTGTAACACCCTAGAAACAACTCAGAACACCCCGAAACCACTTAGAAATATATATCATTTATATCTTTGTTTATTAATTATTTTTACAATTCCACTTTAGTGCCACTAGGAGTGCTGAAATGTAACACTTGATCTTTAATGTAAATTAAATTAAATGAAACAAACAGTTTATGACGTCATAACTTATAAGGCTGGATCTTTCTCAAAGTGAATGATGTTCATGTGATTTAATAATCTATATTCCTCATTCCAGTGGTATTTTCCACATTTATCGGTCAGTTTGCTCTCACACACACTGTGTGTGACTTTAACTGTTTAAAGCGCATCAGTTTCTCTCTTCACTACAGGATGAGGATCCTACAGCTGCAGCTCTAATCACTGTAATTAAGAGATAATTGGCATTAATTATTCTCACATAAGCTCATCACAAATCAACGGGAAAATGGCTGCTGCTGGCTTCCACGCGTGACACACCGTGGTTAAGCTCTCAGAGACTCTTCGAAGCGTGTGAATTTACATCACAATGAATGTCTTCTTCTACTGAAGTGTAAAGCATCTGTCAATCAAATGCAAGTGTGCTACTGTTATATATTCAGCTTATATTGGTGAGTGAAATTTGAGTTGCACATATCAATCATTTCTGTGAATTTATTTTGTGTGCAGTAATTTGCAATAGACATTTTATTCCAAAATAAAGCATGAACAAACTAAGCCTAATTCAAAGTTAAACATTAGTAATATTATTGTTCATACTTTGAGGTTTGTTCAAATCACTATGACTAAGTATTGGACTTAAATGTTCCATAAACATGAATGAATCATGCAACTTGTTGAGATGTGGTATGCTAAAAAAAAAAATCCCATAGGCGCACATGGAAGGACAGACCCGAGGATTCTTTTCAAGCAATACATGAGAAACACCTCAGAACACCCAAGATACCACTTAGCAACACCCTAAAAACAACCCAGCCAGAACATCATAACAACTATATTAAATACCCTAGAAACAGCCCAGAAAACCCTAGAAAACACATACCAACACCCTAAAAAAACACCCTTAAAATCACATAGCAACACCCTAGAAATAACTCCGAACACCCCTAGAAACCACTTAGCAACACCTTAGAATCAACCCAGAACACCACAGCAACCACATACCAACACCCTAAAAAACCACCCAGAACACCCTAAAAATCACAAAGCAACAGCCTAGAAACAACTTAGAACACCCTAGAAACCACATAACAACACTCTAGAAATAACCCAGCCAGAACACCATAACAACTATATTAAATACCCTAGAAACAGCCCAGAAAACCCTAGAAAACACATACCAACACCCTAAAAAACAACCCAGAACACCCTTAAAATCACTAGCAACACCCTAGAAATAACTCCGAACACCCCTAGAAACCACATAGCAACACCCTAGAATCAACCCAGAACACCATAGCAACCACATACCAACACCCTAAAAAACCACCCAGAACACCCTAAAAATCACAAAGCAACAGCCTAGAAACATCTCAGAACACCCTAGAAACCACATAACAACACTCTAGAAATAACCCAGCCAGAACACCATAACAACTATATTAAATACCCTAGAAACAGCCCAGAAAACCCTAGAAAACACATACCAACACCCTATAACAACTCAGAACATCCTAGAAACCACTTAGCAACACCCTAGAAACAACCCAGAACACCCTAAAAATCACATAGTAACACCCAAGAAACAACTCAGAACACCCCAAACATATGAGAAACGACTCAGAACACCTTAGAAACCAAATAGCAGCACCATAGAAACAACCCAGAACACCATAGCAACTACATAACAACAACCCTAGAAACAACCCAGCCAGAACACCATAACAACTATATTAAATAACCAGAAAACCCTAGAAAACACATAACAACACCCTAAAAAACAACCCAGATAACCCTAGAAAACACATACCAAAACCGTTGAAACAACCCAGAACACCATAGCAACCACATAACAACACCCTAGAAACAGCCCGGCCAGAACACCACAACAACTATTAAATACCCTAGAAACCACATCCCAACACCCTAGAAACAACTCAGAACACCCTATAAACCACAAAGCAACACCCCTAGAAACAACATAGAAAATACTGTTTGCTCACCTCAACCTTGCACTGTCAGCCTCACACGACAGCCAAACTCTACATCAAATTCAGTGCAGCAGCAGTGCCACACACACACACACACACATTTCTTCACACACACACTTGGACACTTTCAGTCCTGATAATAGGGGTAATTATGGCTTATGTGTGTTAATTGGAGTGCATGGAGAGACTGTAGAGCAGTCAGCGTGACACGGCTGATTACCGGGCAGGTCTGGGATGCTGAAACTGTTTACAATAACAGCATCATGGGAAGAGACACATATTTTTAACAGCAGGGTTGGTGGTTCATATTCGTAATGAAAGATTGGATACACACAGGGTAAGGTGACACACGGTGTTTACAATTTTCGGATTTGACCTACAAATTGTACTTAATAGTTGTCTCTGCATGTTAAGTTTGGATAAAGGACATTATTTTAATAATTACTATTTAATACTTATTTCTCAAACAGGCTTCTCTTCAGTGTCAATTATAATTGGAAAGATTTAATAAAATTGAATGTTAAATTTTGTTTTGCATAAGTTTAATTTGTTTTTTTATGTTTTAAAATCCTAAAACTATTTGTTTCTTTCCGGGTTTTAAATGATTTAATCCCAGCTTCTCAATGGCGTCTCAGACATTTGGACCCTGCTGTGTGAAACAACATGAATAATGACCGGCTCAGTGGCGGCGGGGCATGTTGTCGATAGCGACAGATCAATTCGAAAGTCATTTTCGCCTCGAAAATCATTTTGTCTTTGAGGAGTCATTTCATGGCTAAACAGTGTGACCGCTTGTTACCACTGCAGGCAAACAACCGACAGAAATCTTTCCAAAAGGGGTTTGCAGAGATATTATACATTGTCAAAACACAACCTGATGAGAAAAGCAGCAGGTTTAGCATTGCAACGATTTTGTGTAACAAAATGCACGCTTCACTGGAACACGACAATCCAAACACTGATACCAGACGCAATTTGAGATCACAAATCATATTGTGTGCAATAATTCAGATACATGCCATGATAAAACTCTCTTCCTCTTTTAAAGGTGCCATCGAACATTTTTTTACAAGATGTAATATAAGTCTAAGGTGTCCCCTGAATGTGTCTGTGAAGTTTCAGCTCAAAATACCCCATAGATTTTTTTTTTAAAAAATTTTAACTGCCTATTTTGGGGCGTAATTAGAAATGCGCCGATTCAGGGTTGTGGCCCCTTGAAATGCTCACGCTCTCCACCCACGGAGCTCGTGCTTGCCTTAAACAGTGCATAAACACAGCTAATATAACTGTCAAAATGGATCTTTACAAAGTGTTCGTCATGCATACTGCATGCATGCGTCGGATTATGTGAGTATTGTATACTGTTATATTGTTTACATTTGATTCTGAATGAGTTTGAGGCTGTGCTCCGTGCCTAATGGCTAATGCTACACTGTTGGAGAGATTTATAAAGAATGAAGTTGTGTTTATGAATTATACAGACTGCAAGTGTTTAATAATGAAAATAGCGACGGCTCTCGTCTCCGTGAATACAGTAAGAAACGATGGTAACTTTAACCACATTTAACAGTACATTAGCAACATGCTAACGAAACATTTAGAAAGACAATTTACAAAAATCACTAAAAATATCATGATATCATGGATCATGTCAGTTATTATTGCTCCATCTGCCATTTTTCGCTATTGTTCTTGCTTGCTTACCTAGTCTGATGATTCAGCTGTGCACAGATCCAGACGTTAATACTGGCTGCCCTTGTGTAATGCCTTGAACATGGGCTGGCATATGCAAATATTGGGGGCGTACATATTAATGATCCCGACTGTTACGTAACAGTCGGTGTTATGTTGAGATTCGCCTGTTCGTCGGAGGTCTTTTAAACAAATGAGATTTATATAAGAAGGAGAAAACAGTGGAGTTTGAGACTCACTGTATGTCATTTCCATGTACTGAACTCTTGTTATTCAACTATGCCAAGATAAATTCGATTTTTAAATCTAGGGCACCTTTAAAACACAATTCACACATATCTGCTCCTAAAATACCTCAATAAACTTGCTTTGGCAAACATACTAAATAACAATAAAAGTCTTGTCCAACACTGAGACTGTACTCTACATTAATCCAGATACGGATGCATCCACACTAGTGTTTTCAAGCATTCAAAAAAGTTTCTCATCCACACTGAAATGCTGGAAGATGCTTAAAGGGTTAGTTTACCCAAAAATGAAAATCATCCCATGATTTACTCACCCTCAAGCTATCCTAGGTGTACATGACTATCTTCTTTTCAGACGAACACAATCGGAGTTATATTAAAAAATATCATGGCTCTTCCAAGCTTTATAATGGTAGTGAATAGGACCCAATATTTCGAAGCCCAAAAAAGTTCATCCATCCATCATAAAAGTAATCCAGGGCTCCAGGGGGTGAATAAAGGCCTTCTGAAGTGAAGCGATGTTTTTTTTTTTTTTTTTAAGAAAAATGAACATATTTAGAACTTTATGAACTATAATAACTGGCATCCGGTAATAGATGTACACATGTTCTTGAGAGAGTGGTGTTCCGGGGGATGATGTAGGACGTCGGCGTAGTGTAAGTTCATAAAGTTCTTATTATTGTTCTTAATTATAGTTCACAAAGTTCTAAATATGTACATTTTTCTTACAAAAACCCATCGCTTCACTTCAGAAGGTCTTCATTAACCCCCTGGAGCTGTGTGGATTATTTTTATGATGGATGGATGCACTTTTTTGGGTTTCAAAATATTGGGTCCCATTATAAAGCTTGGAAGAGCCAGGATATTTTTAAATATATCTCTGATTCTGTTTGTCTGAAAGAAGATAGTCATATACACCTAGGATGGCTTGAGTGTGAGTAAATCATGGGATAATGTTTATTTTTGGGTGAACTATCCCTTTAAATCATCTTACTGCACATGCATAAAACATCACTCAGATGATACCGAGAGACCAGAACCAAACTGCCCTCATGTTTTGCCGCAGGACACCAATTGCGAGTAAATTTTCTGTCATCTTTGCAGGAATGTAATGTAAAGGTTGCACAAAGTAACAAGCAAACAGTAAATAGCACAGCAGGCACACCGGTTTAAACAATGATATCTATCGGAATAATATGCGTCACATGACTAAACGTGCATCATTGTTTTCGAATGCCTCACTTTTCACATTACAATGTGTTTTCAAATGTACCCACTTGGGAAAGCATCTTGAAAAAGCTCAGTTTTCACAGTGTTGATGAAAGCTCAAAACATAGCAAAAAAGATGCATTTTCAAATATACCCGGATTAGTGTAGACGTAACCTGAATTGTGTTAACATTACAATGAGTGGGAAAAATAAAGAAGCCTCCAAATTTGAGACATTCATACAGTGCATGAAGTAGGACTAACCTGTGCACACGCACCAGCCAATCAGATCCCTAATACAAGCTCACTTGGCCTCAGTACCCAGCCATACCTCGTTAACGATGGCAGACTCTCACTGGAATGCACGTTAATTATGCTAATCAGGAGACCGCTGCTCAGACTATTGTGTTAATGTCCTGTTTAGGAAGCATAAATCCGAGAAACACAGTCTCCAATGTCAGGCTAATGAGGAGGTGCTCATAGCGATGTGTCCGTTCAGTGTGGGGAGGCATTCATACACGACACATAATTGCTTTTAAAAAAAAGCTAAATAAAAGGAAAATGTAACAGATGCAGAGATTAAAGTTCCACAATGCACCTTTTAAAAAATTGCAATTTTTAGCTAGAAAAGCAAAGTTTCCCTAGTGAAAAAGACATATACTAAAATGTATTTGAAATACATTTAATTTGTGCTAAGTATACTACAAATACATTTACATATTTATGTGCTAAATAAAAATACCCTGTTATTGGTATACTAAACTGGTATACTGAAAGTCTTGGAACAACTAATTTTGTACTTAATGCACTTTAATTGTGCAGAAGTAGTGCTGAGGTCCAACTAAAGATACATAAACAGGCAGATGTAAACTGGCAAGATATGTCTGAATCCAGTGTTTATGTAACATCTTGTCTGCTAAAATGCCAATCATCTGGTCCATTTTTGAAGGTAGCATTTTTATAAGGGTTTGCGTCACATTTTAAATTTCCTCAATCCTAACCTGATTAACTCAAGAAAATTTAGAGTGGTCATTCCTGAGGAAAAGGCCAAGCCATGATGATACTCCATTGAATCTTTGTGGAAGCCAATGTGAACTGTAATTTACCTCTGACGCTCATGCTTAGTCATGTAGATTTATTGATGGAAACTGTAAATGAAGGCCACTGAGAACATCCATCGCCCTTTAGTGTGCACAGCAATCTTTCTCGAACAGGAACTATCGATCGATATGATTTCCCAAGACTCCACTGAGTCGGGTGTAGGAGGAGGACTAACTGTTTTTTTTTTTTCTTTTTTTCAATGTTCTCTCAAGGACCCTCTGAATCAACAGTTTACTGAGCTTCTATATCTTTACACTGACAAAATGTTAGCTTAACACTGTCTGTTGCTAGAGATTCTTACCAGAAGGTCAAATATTCACCCTCATGTCATTCCAAGCCTGTATGACTTTCTTCCATGTAATATAAAGAAATCTCTGAGCTGCTCTTTCCATAAAATGAAAGCATGTAGTTACCAGGAGCCGACAAACACAACAAAAAAAAGTCAAAACATTAGTCTATATGACTATGACGATTATCAACATAGTGCAAAATGGTATTAAAACTATGTGTAGAAGTCGTTGCTTTGTTATGAGAAAGAATGTTGATGTCATTTGGAGTAACCAAGGGACCATTTTGGATCAAGTCATGTGGTAAATATTATGTGACAGGATGTGACATCATTCAGACACCTGAACCACATGGTTGTGAAGCAAAGTAACTAGCTTTCTCTTAACTATTTGAAAAATTAATGTTTTCACTTGTTAATACGCATGTCCCGAAACATCAGGTCATTCGGTACAACTGTTATAAAACATGGAAAATGTTGTAATATTTTAAAAACTTGTACTAAATATAAAATGTTTGGTTGTCCTTTTCCTAGCAAGCTAGCTAGATATTAGCCTGTTAGCATTGTTTGAAAATATCTTCATTTGGTATAATGAAGTTATATATTGTATAGAATATAGTGTTGTTCAGTAAAACCGAAATTCTGGTTAAACCGAATGACTTTTTTGGTGACAAATTTTGTCCATCTTGTAAAAAATGACAAAAACAGTGTTAATTGACTATATATATAATTAATTAATTAATTATATCTCCATTATGCCGTTTTTTTACATTTTTAAAAACCTTTTTCATCATCAATGACCAAAATTCAGACAAAACGGAGGTAATGATAAAATTGAAAATTTGAATAATCAGTTAATACATCAAAGTGAAGCACTAAAAAGCAACATATTGTGTATTAAATGAAACATCCAGATGGTGATGTAAATATTCTGTTCCTAGAATGGAAAGGGTTAATCAGCCAAATCGAGATGCAGGAAATTCTTGTGCACATTCAAACTCGGCATGTCACGTTTTGTTATAAAATGCAAAAACGGCATGTTTGATGAATTTTGATTTGGTTAAACCATCCCTTTAATAACAGAAAAGACAAGATATTAGTGCCATTTTTTTTTTGTAGTGTATTAAACACTCCAAACACTTCCACTCAATGGGAAGTTCTAGTCATGCACCCAGTTTTCTGTCTCAGGTGCAAATGCAACATTCAGTATTTCCATGAGGACATTTTAAGAGCACATTGTTATTCAGTCTGTCAAACTCAAACAGTTCATACATTTCAGATGAGGGCAGAGGAGTCAGGTGTGGTTCGAGCGCACACGTACCCATTATATGGTGTGTTTGGGCTTTTCAAGCTCTTGTGTGCCAAAAGCGTAGTGTACGTCTGATCAAAGCCGTACGCTCCACTGGAGACAAGGCACGCAATACTTCACCTTGGCTCTGGTGCTTTTCTTGGCATCACCTAAAAGCAGTCTTTGTTCCCTTGTTCTAGATGAAAGAATCAATCCCTGACAGCTACCATACAGGTGAGACAACAACCTAAGAGAAACCAAGACTGTTCGCTTCAGGGACGAAGGTGTTTGTATTTGTGTTTGCTGCAGAAGTGGAATGCAGAGAGAGTTTTTGCTGCTGAATGTTGCCGACAAAAGATGCCTTGAAATTTTCAAGGAACTAAAGCATTTATATTGTTGCTTACAAGACATTAAAAAGTCTCATTATTTATTTTTTACAACCTGATGATTTAAAAAGACAATGTAAAAGATCATTATTGAAGCATAAAGATAAAAATGCTTTGGTGGAATCCGGCTTGGTGGTCTGCTCACACGCTTTAACCTCACGCACGAGCAGATCCGTTTCCTCGCTAGAGAAGCGTTCAGTTTTTCCGCTTGCAAATTCCACCATGTAAATAGCGAATCCGCCATGGTGCGAGCGCAATTGGCTTTTAAAGGCAATGAGAGATGACACTCTGATTGGTTTATTGCACGTTACGCCCAAAACACACCCATGACTCATTAACAGACTAGGGACAACCCTTTTAGACCATGTGTCGGGCGCGTCTAACATTTTTTCCGTCGTTAAACTAGCAAAAGAGGATTCAGACATGTCCTAAGCTTGCGCTGTACGCTTTAGACCATGCGCTTAGATCGATAAAATAGGTCCCTATGTCTTCTTCATTGGCTTCACGTGAACATCTACTTTGCACTCAAACGCAGTAGTTGTAGCTGAGGCCTGAAAGAGTTTGGTTCATGTTGTCAACATGTCGAGAAGACACCATTTCCTGCGTGGCAAATCCACTTTGATGCAATTAAAGAAAATGAGGACTCGCACTGGAATTGATACGGAAAAACCAACACCATCGTAACTGTTTGTGTCACTGTGTATAAAGTTCTGAGGAAGATCCGGAGCAGCTGAAATTCAGATATGATAATGGGCGTTTAGTTTAAATGGTAAATCAATCACAACAGACTGCTCTGTCTGACCAATCAGAGCAGAGTAGGCTCAAGGAAGGGAGGGGCTTAGAGACAGTGAATCTTCAAACTGTTGCTCACCTGTCTAATAAAACACATAATATATTAAAGCTAATAAATTTAATAAACTACTGCATTTGGAACCTCAAACTTCACGTCTCCGAGCAGTTCATGACACATACAGTATGAATCCAGTACCAGTTTTATAGAAAGGCTTTTATCAGGGATATAAGTTTCTTCAGATGTCTACAATGTTGATGTAATATTCCATTAATTTTAAAGGGGTCCTTGATTATGATTTCAATTTTGTAACTTTAGTGTGTAGTTGCAGTTTGAGAATAAACAACATCTGCAGCAACATCTGTTGTTAACATGCTGTCATTTTACGCCAGACTGCTTCACAAACGAGGATCAATTCAATGCTAGATTTGCACAAAAGATTAACATGACGACACATGTTAGTGGATGAGTTGAATCAACTCCACAGCATCTACATAAATTTATCCACTAACCATTCAGAAACGTCCAGTTTCATTCTAAAAGTTGTAACTTCTTCCTGAGTCTCTCCATCAGTGTCGACTCCGGTTTGAACAATGTAAGGCTGAACACCGTTACTGACAATCCTCATTTTGGCTGCGTGAGTTTCTCCAGCTTTGTTGTTGTTGAGCTGTTAAAGCTCCGCCCTCTTCTGGAAACGGGGCCGGGAGCAGCAGCTCATTTGCATTTAAAGAGACACACACAAAAGGGCATGTTTTTGCTCACACCCAAATAGGGGGTATTCTGTTTGGTATTTTGAGCTGAAACTTCACAGACACATTCTGGGGACACCAGAGACTAATATTATATCTTGTGAAAGGGGCATTATAGGTCCCCTTTAATAAAGCAAGAAGCCTTCAAGTGCCTGATGAAAGTCTCTAGTTTACAATTGCCAAATGAGCAACTTGGCGCATTAGTAGAGACTGTGTGTTCACAGGTTCTTCAGCCAGCATTTACAGTTGAAACTAACAGAGAAGGTTTTTAAAAAGTTGCATTACAGCAGTAGCCTAAAACAATGTTTCAATCTGACTTTAGGTTAACATTTATTTTCCCTGCATACATACTCGTCCGGTCTTTCTCACTTCCTCTCCGTGAGATATCATAAATTAAGACAGGTAATTTCTCCAGAGTGTTATCTATCATACAGAAATATGCTGTGTGTGAAGTGGACTAATTCATTATGACTGTGTGTGATATATAACAGCCACTCAAGAGTACAGGAGAGCAATTAAACCAGTCGAGCAGACATCAGCATCTTAAAACAAACACTATATGAACCAAAGATTTACTGCTACCCTTCATTACCCAAATCAAAATGGAAACGGACTGTTTTAAGTCATGCATGTGACTCTTTCATGAGCATGGGAACAATCCTTATATATATTCTCATGAACATCATAGGAAGTCTCAACATTTTATCTATCTACAGTGGCAAGAAAAAGTATGTGAACCACTTGCAGAATCTGTGAAAATGTGAACAATTTAAAGAGAGATCATACAAAATGCATGTTATTTTTTATTTAGTACTGTCCTGAGTAAGATATTTTACATAAAAGATGTTTGCATTTAGTTCACAAGACAAAACAATAGCTGAATTTATTAAAATAACCCCATTCAAAAGTATGTGAACCATTGATTCTCAATATTGTGTGTGGTTACCTGATGATCCACGACTGTTTTTGTGTTTTGTGATGGTTGTTCATGAGTCTCTTGTTTGTTCTGAGCAGTTAAACTGAGCTCTGTTCTTCAGAAAATTCCTTCAGCTCCTGCACATTCTTCAGTTTTCAAGCATTTTTGCATATTTGAACCCTTTCCAGCAGTGACTGAGTGATTCTGAGATCTGTGTTTTCATACTGAGGACAGCTGAGGGACTCAAACTCAACTATTAAAAAAGGTTCAAACATTCACTGATGCTCCAGAAGGAAACACGATGCATTAAGAGTCGGGGTGTAAAAACTTTTGAATTCAAATATCAAGGTAAATTGTACTTAATTTTTCTTCCGGGAAACATGCAAGTATCTTCTGTTGGTTCCGAAGGGCAGTACTAAATGATAAACAATGATATTTAAACAAAATAAGGAAAATTGTGACATCTTCATCCTGTTCAAAAGTTTTCACCCCCAATTCTTAATGCATCGTGTTTCCTTCTGGAGCATCAGTGAATGTTTGAACCTTTTTTAATAGTTGAGTTTGAGTCCCTCAATTGTCCTCAGTATGAAAACACAGATCTCAGAATCATTCAGTCACTGCTGGAAAGGGTTCAAATATGCAAAAATGCATGTTTTTTTGACTCTTATAGATGGAGTTCCCATTGACATGCATTATATGACTGACAGACAAAAATCATCATTTGTGTTCTACTGAAGAAGCAAAGTCACCTACATCTTGGATGCCCTGGGGGTAAGCAGATAAACATCAAATTTTAATTTTTGGGTGAACTATCCCTTTAAGAGGCTAGTCATCACAAACGCCTGTGATTGGTCCATCCTGACCTATGTTGAGTAAAATAACAAGTACCACATGACATCACCAGCTACTGTACTTGCAGGCTGGACAGTTAATTTACACCTGAATAATGACATTAAAATGATAATAGACTTTGAACTAAAAATACAAAGTAAAAAGTTGCAACAGTAAATTTACTAAATGTTTACATTTCCTAAAGTAAATGTGAAGTTTGTCTGCAAAACTACAATGCTCAGGAGTTGTGGCTAGGCTTTAGTATTATTAATTTATTGCATCATCATAATTTCACCTGAGACAGTTGTGCTTTTAAACAACAAAAATGAGAAACCAATGCACAAATGTTTGCCCTTTACACTGTTGTGTGATCCAAATGTCCTCCAATCATATTTTACCATATTTAGTGTGCAGTACAATACAATCACCCTTTGAACAGGAGGCCGCAAGTGAATGTGCATTGATTACTGTAATCTATCACATTACAGTACAACTAAAGGACATATTAGAGCAAGAATACATTCAAATCTTGTTGGTCCGATGACAGCGTTGGCGACAGCACACACTTTATCATGTTAAGATGTTTAAGCAGGAGTCTGAGCAGACGGGAGGTTTCTGTGGGAGCAGCTGCGGCGTCCGGTCGTACTGCGAGTCGGTCACTCCGAGTTGTCAGGTCTGATAAACGAGAGCCGAGCTGTTCAATTTCACATTTCGTCCTCGTCATATCCAGAGCTCGGTGATCATGCGCCACTGACCCGTGGAGGGCGGGCAGGAGGATATTGATAAAACAATTATCTGCTCGCCGCTCATTTGATTTTCTATTTCAATTACCGCCAGCGAGGACGGGAACGGGGAGGATTGCACTATTGATTTTTTTTTCCTGTGACAGGAGAGTGCGAGACTCCTTCACAAGCTGCTTTGATGACACCGCAGACGTGTAATAACATGCTGTCCGGTGTCCTTGTGTTGTTTTTAAGTCGCACTTGTTGCAATTATGTGTTTGGGGGAGAAAAGAAAAGATGTTAAATTAATGTGTAAAGGCAAGACACTACAGGAAAACCATTAAGGCATTGGTCAATTTTGAGATTATAGGCTATTTTGCTTCCATAACCTGTCTTCTTTCAAACTAGAACACACCTTTAAGTGTTTATTTTATTAGACTTTATGCATTTGAGTCTGTAGATTACAATTTTATAATCTACAGAATTTCAATTACAATACATAGTCAGAAATCTCCACTTCAGCAGCTTTACGTATGCCAGAATCTACCTATATATATTGTGAAGGTTCTTTTCATTGGGGTTTGTTAATATATCATTGACTTGATATGTATTTAATATTTTATTCCTAAAAACATGGTGAAAGTGTTTTTTTTTTCTGGCTGTTGACAGCATTTTAAGATTTATGGAGTGACCAAAAAAATATCCCAAATCACCTCTGTAAAAACCTTGAAACAAAATGAAACAAGAATTTTTAAACTGACTTTTTCCAATGTTCAGAATTCTATTTTGGAAATATGATGCATATTTAATTAGATAATGCATTATTTGCATATTTTAACATAAAAATTGGGAAAAACGTGTTAGAATAGTCAGTAAAGTCTGGAAGCTTGATTCCACCACTAAATAAAAAATAAAACAGGTAATTGTGATTTTTTTTATCTCACAATTCTGACTTTTCTGATTTTTTTTCTAACAATTGTGAGTTTATATCTCGCAATTCTGAGAAAAGTCAATGTTATAATGTCAGAATTGTGAGATATGAACTCACAATTGCGAGACATAAATTAAAGTCAGAATTGCGAGTTATAATGTCACAATTGCAAGATATGAACTCACAATTGCGAGACATAAATTAAAGTCAGAATTGCGAGTTATAATGTCACAATTGCGAGTTATAATGTCACAATTGCGAGATATAAACACACTTGTGAGAAATAAAGTCAGAATTGCAAGTTATAATGTCACAATTGTGAGATATAAACACACTTGCGAGAAATAAAGTCAGAATTGTGAGTTATAATGTCACAATTGCGAGATATAAACACACTTGTGAGAAATAAAGTCAGAATCGCGAGTTATAATGTCACAATTGCGAGATATAAACACACTTGCGAGAAATAAAGTCAGAATTGCGAGTTATAATGTCACAATTGCGAGTTATAATGTCACAATTGCGAGATATAAACACACGTGTGAGAAATAAAGTCAGAATTGCGAGATATGAACTCACAATTGCGCGATATAAACACACTTGTGAGAAATAAAGTCAGAATTGCAAGTTATAATGTCACAATTGCAAGATATGAACTCACAATTGCGAGACATAAATTAAAGTCAGAATTGCGAGTTATAATGTCACAATTGCGAGATATAAACACACTTGCGAGAAATAAAGTCAGAATTGCGAGTTATAATGTCACAATTGCGCGATATAAACACACTTGCGAGAAATAAAGTCAGAATTGCGAGTTATAATGTCACAATTGCGAGATATAAACACACTTGCGAGAAATAAAGTCAGAATTGCGAGTTATAATGTCAGAATTGCGAGATATAAACACACTTGCGAGAAATAAAGTCAGAATTGCGAGATTTAATGTCACAATTGAGAGGTATGAACTCACAATTGCGAGAAATAAATTAAAGTCAGAATTGCAAGTTATAATGTCAGAATTGCGATATAAACTCACAACAATTGTGAGAAATAAATTCAGAATTACGAGTTATAATGTCACATTGCAAAATATAAACTCACAACTGCGAGAAATGAAGTCAGAATAGCGAGTTATAATGTTACAATTATGAGATTAAGAGCTAATGAATAATCATTGCAAAAAGAAAAGAAAAGAAAAATGCCTGCATAGTCTAATAATCATCAGATTAGTTATCAAAATAAGAATTATACCGGGTACACACTGCACGATTTTAGCCCTGATTCTCACTCGGCGACAATTTTGTAGAAATTGCCGACAAATGCCTGAAATAGGAGGCAAATAGATGCTCGTTCATGTGAGTGACAATCGCATGGTGTGTATGATCAAACAAGGGGTAGGTTAAATAAAAATGTGTTCTTCATCCTACTCCTGAGTTTAATGTATGTAATTATTTTGAAAGTTGTATTATTTTTTGATGAATTTGTGCAAGCGCAAATAAAGTAAAGTAAAGAACATTCAGCTACTGTATTTGATCACGTCCACCGTGAGATTCCCAGGAGGCTCTATTGACACGACTGACAGACAGTCATAAACCAAACCTGCTAAACAAAGATATAAAAGAGATGCGATGATAAAAGACAAGGGAAAAGAGAAGTGCACTGTGGGAAAATCGAGTCCAGTGCAAAGAATTGATGAAGTCTTTCTTTTAACAAACCAGGGTGATCTCAACCATATCCACATACTGACAGCATGTATACTATAAAAGTCTTTTATGCATGTACAGCTTTAAAGGTCTAAAAATGTTTCAAATCCATGGTCTGTACTGGAATTGCATGTTTGTGTGTCACAAGGGATTCGATCCGTCTCTAAAAATCACGCAGAACAGAATGATATAAAGTCAAAAGATGGTGAATGCATTAACTGTGTTATATGCTGAAGCTAAATATATTTATTCATCTAATTTATTATAGATTCAATAAAATCAGCCTTTAAATTGACTGTAAACCACAAAGGATTTGTAAGCATTTGTATGTCTCTAGGGCTTACATCATAGATGCTGTAAATTTGTTGACATCGAATGATGTTGTGTCTATCCAAACGTATGAAAATGTATGTGTGCTAGAATAAATATGAATACCTGCTAATGAGATTTCATAAACAAACACATGCATTGCAGAATATAGGAAGTTTTGGGCCGTTGTGCTTTGTGGCAATTTTTAAGCTTCAATTTGTTGTCTAATTGTCTCACCTCTGAAAAATGAAGTATACCAACTTCCAAAATGGTTATGAATAAAATATCAGTTTCTTCTCCTCAGCAGCAAATGAGGGTTACTTGCCTTGTTAAGGCAGAGAAAATGCTGATTAAATTTTCATTTCACTGCAGTCTTTTTGCACCACACTTTCTGCTGTGAAATATCTGATGAACGCTGGACGAGGGTCATGTGTATCAGAGCGGAAACTGCATGTCTGTGACTACTGAGACTGGTCATTTTATGAGAAACTTTACTTTAAAGCCATATCTGTCTCATTTTTCTTTCTGAAATAAAATGTCTCTACTAAATGACTGACATCATTGAAATAGGTATTGTGGGAAATCACCCCTTTCTGTGACATCACTAGACTCTGTAAACAAACAAACAAAAAAAGAGTTAGGGGAGTGGCCAGTGGTATTTTAGCCAATCAGAAAGCATCTCTGCCTGTCAATCATTGCTGACATGTCTTTGGAGGGCCACTATATATATATATATATATATATATATATATATATATATATATATATATAGTCAAGCATTTTGGAGAACAATTGCATTTTTGCAGAAATAAATTCAGAAACAGAAAACGTCCAATACAATTCAGAACTATTTTTATAAAATAAAGTGAATGCTAGATAACTTACTGTTAGAAAGTCAAAGGCTTATACACTTTTCTTCAAAAAAGTGAAAAAGTAAGAAAAGTTACACATATCAAAAATCCACATTGTCACTTTATAACTAATATCCATGTGATCAAGGCCACTTATTCATGGATTGAGATAAAAGCTTAATTTTGCAAGTTTCAAAATGAAGGAATTTCTTTAAAGTTTGAATATTATTTCTATCGTGCACCTGGAATAAAATGCAGAATACACCTGCGGTGCCATGAATGAAAAAATGCACGCACGCAACTTCCTGATGCATATGAAAAAAAGAGGAAACGGCCTTGTGTGAAAGTCACAGACATGATGGCTTGAGCAACCCGACTCGTGTTATATTTTCTCTATATAAAATATACAACCCTTCCCTCTCAGGCTTTTATCCCATGTGGAAAAATTATGGACAACTGCAGATCACAAATGGCACTCATATCGCATGCATGTCACAGGGGAAATGTAAAATATTAAAATAGACGAGGTGTGTGTGTTGGGGGGAGGGGGCATTTACTTTAGGGAAATGAAAAATTAATGCAGCGATACTTTAGATCAAGTTAGTTAACCTGTCGAGAGTGCAAGGTTGTGCTGACAGACCAAATTCAGTGTCACATCTGTCAGGTGGTCTTGACAACAGACTGGCAAACATTTACTTTTTCTTCATCATTTTTGCTTAATGTCTTTTAATCATGGTGTTTAGGTGATTTTTACTGTAGGTGATTTTTTCTTCCTCAGTATTTTTCTCTTGTTTTAAGTTCAAATACCTAAATATTCTTAAATCAAGATACATTTACTCAAGAATCAAAATTACCTAAGATCTTTAAAGTCTTTCCTTTAAAAAACGCTGGGTTAAATTAACCCAAGTTGGGTTGAAAATGTGCAAACCAGTCAATTGGGTTGTTTTAACCCAGTGGTTGGGTTAAATGTTTGGCCAACCTGCTGGGTAGTTTTATTTAACTTAAATATTGTTTAAAAATTACTGTATTGCTTGCTTAAAATGAGCCCAAAGTATGCTGGAAATGAACATTTATTAATATGTTTAATAAATAAACATTTCTTAATAAATTGAATGAATAATAATTAAACAATAAACAATTATTAAATTGCTTATTAATAAATGTTCACCTTTTAATTATTATTGTTGCCTCTAGTAATTATGTGTCTGATTTTTAATTTCCAACCTATTTTGTGTTAATTTTAAGCCAGCCATATAGTCATTTTTAAACAATAGTTGGGTTAAATAAAACTACCCAGCAGGTTGGGCAAACATTTAACCCAACTGTTGGGTTAAAACAACCCAATCGCTGGGTTTGTCCATTTTCAACCCAACCTGGGTTGTTTTTAACCCAGCATTTTTTAGAGTGTTGTTTTCTGAAAAATGTATTCAAATGAAGTGAGTACATGCTTAAAACAAGAAAATATATCTGCCAATGGAGTCAGAAAAATAAACTTAATTTAAAGGCAGATATTTTTTCTTGTTTTAAGCATGAAGCCACTTAATTTTCTTTCTTTTTTTTTTTTCTTTTTTTTTTCAGAAAACAAGGCTTAATATCTTAATTTTGCTTCTCAAGTAAATGTATCTTGATTTAAGAATCTTTAGGTATTTGCGCTGGAAAACAAGACAAAAATACTGACGAAGAAACTAAAGGTACAAAAGCTGTCACTGGGGTGCTATCTTTTCAAAAGGTACCTTATTTACTCCTAAAAGGTACATATTAGTACATAAATTGTACACATTAATACCTTTTGAAAGGGTATCACCCTAATGACTGTAATGTGTATGTTCTGCTTTGGTTTAGTTTTCACTGTTCCGTGTTCATCGTTCATTTGGCTTATTAGTTTCCATGGTTATTAATTAGTTCCACACACCTGTTTCTGTTCAGCTGATTATCACTCTTTGGCTTTGTCAGAAATCGCCCCCTATACCCTTAAATAGGGCACTATTTGAGGGGACAGCCATTTGTAGTGGTGTCCGAAACCATAATGGACGCTATCGAGTGCACTCATTCAATCCCACAATGCACCACAATAACAAGTGTACAATCGATGTACACTCAACGGCTAAAGAATACCCATAATGCACTGTGACGGTCGCGGCAAATGAATTCCAGTGTCTGACCAGAAGATGGCATCTGCAGCTGAAAAATCAATCCATCCATTTTCCAACCGCTGGTCCAATGTGGGTTCAGCGTAATATCATACAGGTATAAATTCCTTTTTAAATGATTATTAAAGGATTTAATTAAGGTTTATACATAGTTTCCATGACAGAGTTCAAGATAAATCTTTTCATTACTGCTGCCAGTTTGCTAAGTTTCACCTATGATAGTAGTTTTTACTACTATCTTCAAAACTAACAATTTTTTTGCATTTAAAAGATCTGTTATTTTTCTTCATAAAAGACAATGCACTAACATGTACTTACTCAAAATGCATTGACATTAGCTGAACCGAACACATTAGCTCAAGAAATGTACATTGTGCTTTTAGTTCTACACTGACATAGAAAGTACATAAGCAGGGAAGGAACGCCGGGGATTTAAATCAATTATGCTCCATTCTCGTGTCCATTTTCCAGGCCACTGATCCATGCCGCCCGTCTCTGACAGTCCTCCACAGCCTACAGGGTAAGCAAGCTGAACACAACCTGCCTGGGCTGAGAGAGTGTAATGATCCACCCACCACAGTCAAGCACATCTTAACCACTGTGCAGCCCAGTTAATTGCACAACTCGCTGCGATAGTGAAGGAGAACAGGAACAGCAGCAAATGCACAGGGAATATGTGTGCATAAACACTATGATTGACAGATTCAGATGCATATATTCATAATCATATTTAGGTCACTTTTTAGTCATGTTCATGGTTTTCTAATACTTTATTATGACAGTGCACTTCATAATGCCAACATATTAGAAATATTGAAATGGTGATTATTAATGCATATAGTGGTGCTGCATAATACCTCAATTTAAGGGCCAGATTTACTAAATGGGGGAAATTAGCGTGAGAACACATTTTCAAAAAAGCACAGATGAAAGTGGAAAGTTGTGCGTGTGATCTAATGACGACGTACAAATTAAAAAACACAGACGCAGTTGGATAATTTCCATAATAATCAACGCAATCTACCAAGAGCAGCGCAAATTAGCTTCTGGTTTAGCACAAACCTTAGTAAATCACCTTGCATGATTCTTTTAAATACTCTCCTCCCATAAATTTTCCGTCTGAAAGGGAAACTCCTACAAGGTCAGCCGCAAAAATAACCCCGTCCACGCATTTTCAGTGCTAATTTTTTATCGGATGTCTTTAGTAAATCCTGACAGTAGTTTTTTAACACTGTTAGTAAATCTGGTCCTTAGTGTCTTACTAAAGAGAGCTTCCCTAAAAGGAAACTTCGGCTAAGGTTTTTCTCAAATTTATGAACAAACGTTTTTCCAGTAATGTTAACAGAACATTCGTTCAACATTATCTGGTCTTTAATGATGTTCTCAAAAAGTTAGCACAATTCTTTTTTATATACATCGTTAATGGAAAGTTTTTTCTGGATGTGTGTCTAACATTTTTTAAATGTTACTACTTGTTTCAGAATGTTCAGACTGAGAACATTCAAAAGTAACATTCCCATAATATTTGAAGAATGATAAAATGGAATGCAAAGTGACTTTTTTTTTTTCAATTACAATTTAAACTGAAATTTGTAACATTATCAACCATATGGCAATATACTGGAAAGCTTAGCATGTGATCCATTCACATTTTCTTAAGAAAATGCAAAAATTTGCAAAAAAAAATTGTTGCAACTACTACTTTACCATTTATAAACCTCTAACAAAACACTTTATGTTTAGTGGCACTGCATGATACCTCAAATCAGGTGTCTTATTGAAGAGAGGTTTGTTGTTAAATTTCTAAGAAAATGTACTTTTTTAAAGGGGTCATTTAGGGGTACAACAGCTTGTTGCTGGGGCAGAAAAATGTCCTTTTAAGGGTGGACAAGCTGTTGTACCCCTAAAGGTACAATTTTAAACCCTTTTTTTTCTGTGTGTATGATGCTATTTTAAAAGTTCATTATTTTGATTATTGGGTGTAATTGAACAGCTTAACATGCTGTACATTATTGCAGCTCCTCTATTCCCAGTCTATCTGAGGCTGATGCAGATTCTTAAAATGCGGATAACCAAGCCGATGGATCAGAAGCAACTTTGCAAGCATCACTTGAGCAGAACATTTCACAGTGTGAAAGAGGCGTTCTCCCAGGTTTGCTGTAGACAAGCAAACTTTTGGGTTGTACTGCTCAGCTTTATAAATGAATCTTAATCTCTGCTTAACCTCTAAAAGTAAAAGTGGTTTTGCTTTCGCATCCAAACAGACAGCATGACAACAGCATTTCAATTCCTCGCCTTCTTTCTTTGCATATGCCTTTGGGTGGGCATTATGCTAATATTTCACATTGTGACATGGACGTTTGAGGAAGTAATATCAGGACTTCGTTCAAGGCATTTTAGGCAGGTGTGGAGCAGGTCTGGAGTAGCTTTGTAGATTGTATACATGCACAAACAGACACATTACACAGTAAAGAAAAGGAAATCATTGAAAGGCATCATATGATCCCCTTAAAAAATGACAATTTTAACTGAATGAGGGAGCCGATCCACATCTAGAAACCAGAATATCATAGATATCAGGCCAGCAACCACCCAGAACACCTTGCAACCTCATAGCAATGCACTTACAACCATTCAGAAAACCTTATCATATCATATAGCATCAACTTGGAAAGCTCATGTGCATGTTCTTAAGAAAATGCTAAAATCTTGTTGCAGCTACTGCTTTACCGTTCATAAACCTCTAACAAACCACTTTCTGCATGAATATTATCTCTATTGCTAACACAACAGCCAGCATCAATGTTTATGTAGATATTTATTTAAATTTTGTTATATTTTATAGTTTCTTCTAATTCAGTTTTATTGCCCAAATAGGCATATAATATTCATCCTGATTTATTTCACTCATTAGCTCTGTCAGATTGCGTCAATACTAAAATGCCCCCAGTAGACTTCAGAAGTGCTTACTTAATATAAAACACGTCTGTAAATCAACCTAATGAATCAAATGCAATTGCTTTGCTTTACTTAAAGCTGACAATTGATTTTGCAGAATGAGAGATGCATATTTACAAATATGCATGCACTGCAAAAAATGTGTTTGTGAAAATATTCACTGTTGACAGGGGAGTTGCTCACTACCATGGCAATGTCAGAATGTTTACTGCGCTGGCACTGAAGCCCGCTGTCATGACTAAGGAATGTTTTGTGCTATTTCTACACAACCAGTTGCCCCACAGAGTTCACCAATGAATTTCTATGGCTTTCCAAGGCATTTGTGATTATGGCATAAGGATTTTTAATTATTTTATAGATTACACTTAATATATATATATATATATATATATAAAGCTGAGCATACCTAGAAAAAAATCACTATAGCTATTTGATGTTTCCATGACTGATTTTACGTGACTTTTCCAAGCATGATATTTTCTGATACATCCAGGTTTGTCCTGACCCTGGGAACTAGAGAGGCATGATACTGCGTTAATTGATGATTTTCCACCTTAGATGCACTGATATAAAAATTTTGGCCAATAACAATAACCGATAATTCTTTATATTTGAAAGCCGATAAACGATGTATTGGCTGATAAATCTAAGTCAAAGTTTTTATATAATTTTTGAGAGCCTGATTACAAAAACAAAAGTATCACCATTAAAAGTCATGTCCCAAGCACACAATTATAAAGTTCTCATTATAATATTATGTAGCCTATATGACAGACTTGCGCTGTATATTGTACTTAACTTTTTTCCCTTTTTGAAGTGATTTCAATCAATCATATTTCAAACAATTCAAAACCATAATGGCAAACTGAAGTGTTTCAGCTGGAAGAAATAATCCATTATTTATCAGCTTTAATATATATCGGCCCAATTTTCTTAACAAAAAAAAAACAAACACATATCGGCAGATACCGATATGGTTGCCGATATATCGTGCATCCCTAGCAAAAATGGTTACTTCAGACTTACAAACATGAACATTAGGCTACTAAACAAAAGAACATGTCATTTAACCTAGTTCTGACTCTTTTTTTTTTTTTGCTTCAGCCTAAAAAAACAATAAAAAAGTAAGAAGCATGTGAATCAAAACATAGAAATACGTGTAAATCAAATTGTAAATATGTAAATTAAAAGGTTACATAAAATATCTTAAACCATTTAAAGGTAGTATGACATACCTAAAAAAAAACAGTAAAGTGATGACTAAACATCATCTGTGAATAATGGAAAAATTATTTTTACGAATTTTACAAACAAATTTTTTATTGTAAGGTTTTTACATCAGCCTACAAATATTTATTAATTTGAAAGAATTATTAATAAACAAATCGATTTAATGAATGATTAAATTACTCAGCTATGTTTCATTCCCAAATGAATCAGTGTTTTTAAACGAGTTGGTTGAATTATGATACAATACACAATCCCTTGCAAATTGACAGGCAGGCAGGATCCTATCATTGCATTCGGACCAAATGCAATGATTGGACGGACATTTTTTGGTCCTGAGACTTCCACAGAAGATATATGTACATGTTTTAATATTTAGACCACTTCTATCAGAATTTGAATTGCTATCAGAATTTGAAGAGAGTTTCAACCAGTATAACAAAAGGTGTTTATGAAAAACATTGCCTACCCTACCTTTAAATATCAACATATATCTCAGCATAATCTGAACCTCTCAAAGTAACACATTGACCTAAAAATGGGGATTTTCATTGCACATTCAAAGCTGATGAGCAAAGCATCTACTAGATGCACATTTTTTAATTTCTGTGTTTCTGCAATGTCTACGTCAATGAGTAGCTCTAAAACATTAAACATGTCTCCAGCCCTCTTATTGCATACAGTGCTCTGTTAACACGCAATCAAACTGTATTTTTTCTCAATAGTAGGCCTACTGAAGATATCAACCACACCATTACAAAATACATCATCAGAAAACATTGCATACGCAGCTCATTTACACTTCGGTAAGGAAGCATCTGTCAGTGTAAAAAGCACTATTGTCGGTAATAAACGTGAGCTTCTGTAGCACTGGTGGTGGCTATTGTGAATTTAACAGCGGTCTGTATTGAAGAGCACCATCCGTGCAGGTGTATTATGAGACCGTATTGTGTGAGGCATAAAGGAGCACTTACCTGTTTTCTCTTTGATTTCACAGAGCACGCTGAATAGAGCCGGTTTCATTCTGTGACAGTTCAGCCCATGCTTTCTTTCAAAGAGAAACACAAGTTATTTAGAAGATCATATCATTCACACATGCAGTTAAAATAGTATTTTGCATTAAAGTTCCTCTACTGTGCTTCTAAATATATTTTTCTGATTGCACCTCGCAGCAAGTTCAAGCAATGTTTCTCATTAGGAAACCAACATAAAATATTATGCTTCATGTGGCATGTGTATTTATACAGAGAGCCTACTTTTAATTGATTGTTTGTAAGGGCAAAGGTTTATATAAAACCATACAGTTATGGTTAAACCAACACCAGTGTGGTAAATGTATTGATCTCTACAAAAGTGGTAGTCTGCAACAAATGAAACTGTATCTATATAGAATATGTTCTACATTGTTAATATGACTAAATACCAACTGATTTAGGACAGACAACACATAACTGATTTAATGCTTTGTCCTTTAGCAGCAAATAATATTTTTGTTTGTTCTGAAAACACTATTTTTCATAAATGTCAGGTTGGGGTTTTTGCCCTTACAAAATATATATATATATATATATATATATATATATATATATATATATATATATATATATTTAGTGCTGTCAAATGATTCATCACATCCAAAATAAAAGTTTGTGTTTACATAAATACACACACGCACGTATTTATTTAAGAAATCTTTACATGTATACATGTATATTTATATATTTATATTTTATTTTTATATATTTATAGGCTATTTATATAAAATTTATATTATATATAGATATAAATATTTTATATATAAATATATTTTTGTTAA
>VTFQ01000007.1:1798379-1888379 GCA_036281575.1 Ancherythroculter nigrocauda
ATTATCTTAGCAAGATGCTATTTAAATGCATAGTTTAATGACCAAAGCTGTAGTTTTTATTGTAGGCGTCAAAACATATAATGTAATGCAACACCATGATGATTGAGAGATGAACAAATAAAAGTTCCCCGCAAGCCTGTTGTATCATATTTGATGCTTACACATGATGTATGGTCAATCAAGTAAACCTAAAAGTTGCTTCAGTCCATAAGTGTTCATCTTTAAATATTACTAACAAAACAAAAGTTATTCTTACATTTACTTTATGACAAACAGTAAAGATTTCACAGCTGACGTGGGATGTTTTTGCAATTATACTAAAGACCTTTTACTTCTTACTATCATCAGAAGGCATGTAGATTGTGTACACCAGGGATTTCAGGATCATTTTGGTTATTTAGAGGCCTTAGAAATGCATGTATTAAATATGTATATAAATAGATCAAGCTAGCAGAGAGATACTATTCACATATGATCAATAAAGGTGCTGCTAACCCTAGGACCTTATTTAAGACAATCAATAATCTTCTTAAACCTCAAAATAAAGGTATCTGTCCTACTGATGAGATGTGTAACAACTTTATAAAATACTTTAGTGAGAAAGTCCATAGTATCTATAGCTCCATTGCTTCTCTCTATTGAGTCTCATCCTAAAAACTCACTTTCCACTTCTTTTTCTTTAACTTTGCTACTGTCAGTGTAGACATTGTTTTGAAATTGGCCATGTCTAAGAGTTCATCCATGTGTTTTCTCGACCCTTTGCCTACTTAGGTCCTAAAAAAGGGTTTACCACACATTTGCCCATCCATTACTTCAATTATTAACAATTTCTTAGCCACCGGCCAGGTTCATCTGACCCGTAAGACGGCCGCTATCACACCAGTTCTTAAAAAATCTGATTGTGATGCTGAAGATTTATCTAGCTATAGGCCTATTATGAATCTGCCTTTTCTGGCTAAGGTCCTTGAAGTAGTTGTTGTTGGCTAGCTACAGTAATATCTGTCCAAAAACAATTTATTGGAACCGTTCCAGTCTGGATTCAGATTTGGACACACAGAGACTGGACGTGTCACAAATGACCTTCTTGCTTCTGCTGAGACGGGTTTAGTTCTTCTAGACATTAGTGCTGCTTTGGGCACTGTCGTATCATTCTCCTTGATAGGTTGCATGTTTTGTTAGGCATCTCTGTTGTTGTGTTCGAAGGGTTAAATCCTGCCTAACTGATTGTTTTCAGCATGTTTGTCTGGGGAAAAACACATCTGAGGCAACATTAGTTTAGCAGGGTGTTCCACAGGGTTCAGTACTTAGACCCATTTTGTTTTGCATCTACATGTTGCCGCTTGGTGACATCATTAGAAAGTATGGTCTGGCATATCATCATCATTATGATACAGTATGCTTTATAGGTTAAATATATTACTTAAGTGATTGTATGATATGTGTAGGTGTTGTGTCTTAATGGTTAAACATCTGGGCTGTGTTACCCTGCAGGCAGGCATCCATGTCCCACCATGGAGAGGAGAAAATAACCCCAAAAAGAAGGAAAAGAAGACGCTGCATCGCTGAGGAATCTTCAGCCTCTAACTCCGACTGAGGGTCGGCACATCCGGACAGAGACCCGGAGAGCGACAGAGGGGCGAGAGGGGCTGGTGCTCAGAATGGCTTTCCTCGACAACCCCGCCATCATCCTGGCCCACATCCGGCAGTCCCACGTGACCAGCGATGACACCGGGATGTGCGAGATGGTCCTTATTGATCACGATGTGGATCTGGAGAAGTGCCATTCGTCTGTGGTGTCTGTTGGCGGAGGCTCGTCCGGGGGTTCGTATGGCGACGGCAGCGGTGGAGGAGACGGCCAGACATGTGATCTCTCTCAGTCTGTCGACATCACCTCCAGCTGGGACTTTGGCATCCGACGGCGCTCCAACACAGGCAAGTAGCTGTCTGACTCTGACTTTTCTGCTTTCGGGGCCCTGAATCCAGCTTATTGATGTGGTTGGTACAGGTAAAGACGTATCGCCCAAAACCTTCTCACGCCTGGTTTTAAGAAAAGTGTACATTGGCCAGCTGCACTTTTTCATGTTTGCATAATTTCCGACATCTGTGGACAGATAATTACAGCATTTCACTAGATTTGTGATGAGAGCTGTTTGTAAACCTGTTCTCACAGAAACTTAAAAAGCTTCCTACAGTTTTTTTCCAAAATAAAAATTCAACTTTTACCTCTTTCAAGTAAAGATATTAAGACATTTACAGTCTCAAGTAAAAGATTTTAATTTATTATGAAACATTAATTTATTTTACAATCCAGTTGTATTACAATAGTAATATATTTCTGTCTTAGAAATAATAATAATAATGTATTAATTAGGGCTGTCAAGCAATTAAAATTTTTTATCTAATAAATTACATGATGTGGTGATTAATTAATCTAATTAAACGCAAACACTACATACAACTAAAAGTGGTATTCCACACGCTCAAACCAGCTTAAAGGTGGAGTAAGTAAATTTTGAAAAACACTGTTTGGAAGTTAGTCGGGCCGACACCAACAACAAACGTGTAACCAATCACCATTATGGGGCGTATGATGGTCGAAGAGACAGAACGAGCAAGAGGGAGATTTGAAAGAAAAAAAAACTGCAGAAAGAGAGATGATGAGACGCAATACAAAAGAGCTGAAAAGAATATCACTGGAATGGTTTATGACGGGGCAAGCGCTTTAGGACCCGTGTTAATATTAGAAAAGCTCTGCAGTGCTGGAGAGAGCTAAGCGGGAAGGCCTGAAAACAGATGCGGAGGCTGCTTTGATTCCGCTTCACATGTGAGTAACACTGGGTTTGGATTGTCTGGAGCTGCTGTGCTGTTAGCAACTAATTTCGAATATTCGTCGAATTAAAAAAAAAAGAGGCACATTCGAATGTAAAACCCGTGCATTCGAATTTTTGCAGTGTCGAGGAGCGCAAGCCATGATGACGTAACTGACGCGGCTTGTTTATGTTATCCAGTGCAGCGCGGTGCAGGGTGCATTAATGTGATAAATATAATGGAGGAGTCAAAAAGTGAGCGTGCTGATGTTGACGCAAGAAAAAAAGACTGCGCTGTCTGCTATGGCCAACCAGTTCGACGGCATATGCAGTCAGACCCTAAGCAGTGCTGAAGAAGGCATCAGGCCTTTGGAGCAGATGGATATCTATGAAAGAGAAGCTACGCTACCCGCTGACGAAAACCCTCTCAGTTGGTGGCAAAAACCGTGCGGTATGTTTGTTTCCACATATTGCGCAGCTGGCAAAGACATATTTGACCATACCTGCCACATCGGTCAGGGGTGCGTTTCCCAAAGCGAACTATGGTCGCAAGTTCCGTCGTTACCAAGAGAGTTCAGTGGGACATACGGCCATAGTTGACTAAAGATGCTTTCGGGAAACACACCCCCAGAGCTGAGCGCGTGTTTTCATCAGCTGGAAACATTGTCCAAGAAAAAAAAAATATATATATATGTGTAGTGTGCGGATTGTTTCTGAATGGCAGGTCGCTATTTTGTGTTCATGTAGTACAAACATTACGCTGTCTGTTGAAGTGTGTTTTCTCAGGTTAGTGTCGTGATGTACTTACAGTTTTTATGCACTTTTTGTTACCTTGCATGCACATTAATAGCATCTTTTATTTAAAAACAGTTGTTTGAAAAAAAAAAGTGATTTCATTTCATTTCAATAAAAGATGCGATGCTTGATTTGGTGTATTTTGCTTATTGCGCTCTCTTGTGGGCATAGCAGACAATAAAGCACTTTTTTCCTCTAACATTAAGTATTGCCTTTAGAATTCGAATATAATTCGAATTTTGGAAATATTTTAGAAAGAATTTCAAATTTAGCTTTTCAGCCATTTTGACAGCCCTACTGCGCTTTATTTTTCTTGAGGCATTTTCTTGTGCTTCAGCTGTGATAAACAGACATCCGCTCTTTGGATTGCGTGTGTAACAGAGGCCAGATAGTGAGAGTTGTGCCGGTAAACTCTTCCACAATGGTGATCGCTAGAGAATGAGGTGTTTAGCGTCATTGTTGGTGCACTCGCCTTGCCTGCCGGCAGCGATCGGGCCGGGGTTTGAGACCGACTCGTAGCAGGGTGGTTAGGATGGGAGTGTGAGTTTTGGAGGCGGAGCAGTGAAGAGAGGTGTGGGTTTCTTTGGGTTGATTTCAAATATCCAAATACAATATCCAACAGCATTTTTGAAAATCTACTTACCCCACCTTTAAGTGTGTTCATGCTTAACTTGCTCTATCAGTATTTTCAATATGTGGCTTTGCATTTTGCAGTGGGATCATATATGAGCATGACAATGGCTTGTCATTGTCTTGAAGCTCATTGGTCACTACCAAGGCCACAAGAGTTTGATAACCGATAATATCAAACATGCTGAATATAAAAAAAATCTGCTAATGGGATGCCGGCCTAAACTTAACCTTGCACGCTTCTGCTCCAGTTTGCTCTGCGGTGTCGGCCTGTGATTCAGTACTTCTCTTTCTCTCTGAAATGTATGAAAAATGAAATCTGTCTGTATTGCTCTGCTTTAAGCAGTCAGGTTGATGATGCTGATGAATGCAACATTTGAAGCCATTTAGGTCTCTAACAGGAAATACAGCCATAACTTGCTGTTAAAGAAGTTAAACAACAACAACAAATGTGAAAAGTTGAATAAGTGTGATGTTTTATCATTGCATCAAGACATCAAGCATTTATCTGGTCATCATCTAAACTGCTCCATGGCTTGTAGATGGACAGAAATCACAGCTTATTAGGGTATTTATGCCTTTTCCAATAACAGTTCTGGAATGCCTCCAGAAAGTGATCACTGACCTAAAACATTTATTTGTTTAGCAAAATATGGCATCAAAGGAAGTCCTGTGTATTTTTATTTTTGTAGAATAGCTGAAATCTTATTACATCAGGCCATAAGTGCAATTGATTGCAAATGAATTGTTTTCTAAATAGTGTTCATTCTAAAAAACCTGAAAGAATTGTTAATGCAGTCCTTAAGGAACCAGAATCTTTAAGTGGAATCTGAATTGGAGCCAGAATCATTAGTTTCCTTACTATTCCCATCCCTACTGCTTACTGATTATCAATAGGCTGAAACCTTGGAGCAAATCAAAGCAGAAAGCCAGTTTTGAGTTAGGCTGGATTTAAACACTATAGCCTTTTGCTGCTTCATCTTTCCCTTAAAGCTTTCCTGTTAAAGCAGCGCTCTACATTATATGCTTTACTGTACCATCCACAGAGAATATTGGAAAAGTAATCTGGGGCTCACTAAATGTTTACATAAATAAAAAGGAAATTTCACAAAGCATTTTGATCTCAGTAGGTACGATTTAATGAATTGTTTGTTTGGGGCAATTTATTTTATTATCTGATTTTGTTTCCCTTTTCTGTGATCAAGGGTTAATCTGATTGTGCTTGTTGGCTGGGAATGGCAACTGACTGAAATTGATTTGTACTCTTAGACGATCTTGCCTTTGCAAACCTGTTTCTGGTGAAATTGGATCTTTTGTCTTTTGGAATCAGTAAGCTTATCTGATAACAAATTACGCATTAAGTCTGGTCTTTCTTGTTTTGTTTTTTTTCAGTATTGATCTTATTCCAAATAATCAATATGAACACAATTTTTAGTGTTTTGATATTGGACTATTACAGAGAATATCTCTGGTTTGTGTCTCATCTGTGTTTTTCAGTAGACACCAGCAAACACAATGTTTTATATTAAAATGTTTTTTGAGTGATTCTCTAATTATGTTAAATGAGTAATTCCACAAAAACAACAACTTTTCACACAGAAAATTGTTGTTTTCTCACATTACAGGTGAGTTATGCCTATTATGTTTTGCTTTCGAAACAATTAGGGATTTGGCCGATACGGATAACTGATAATTCTTTATATTTGAAAGCCGATAACCGCTTTTATTGAAGTGATTTCAATCATATTTCAAGCAATTCAAAACCATTATGGCGGACAGTGCGCATCTGAAGTTTCTCGGCTGAAGGAAACAATCCATTATTTATCGGCTTTAACATATCAGCCAAATTTTCTTATTGTGCTGATAATGATAACATTATAAATGAACATATATCGGCTGATACCGATATGGTGGCCGATATATCGTGCATCCATATAGCAGTTATAACTGCAGATTTAGATAAGTAATTATGCAAGGCTCTAATTATGTTATGCTTGTTTGAACACAAACAGCTTTCAGTCTTTGTAAAAAGGATTGAAATACTGATACCTGGTTATGTTGAGGATTGTTCCTGGAGTCATTCAGTTTCAGTCAGTACCTCTGGCAAATGGCAAATGTTGAAATGTGAATTAATCCTGGGGTAGGGATTTATAATCACTAGTTTTGATGAAATGGATGTGGCTTAGCTCTGGTTTTGCAATGCTTTTGTTGGAGAGGGAATCTTTGAAATATTCCTCTATTATCAACCATCTGAACAACTTGTCCCCAGGACGACAAGACAGTTTCGTGAGACCTGAGCCTGCTGGTAAGCAAGTGTTCAGGACAGGAAACAGTGCTGAAAATATCAATATGAATCTGATGTATCTTATCTATGAATCATTTTCAGTTTGAATTTCAGCAATTAATTTTGTGATCTCAAAAGAATATTCTTTAATTTGATAGAAGACCTTTTCGTATTATTTCATGACTTCAAGTGATCTATATATATATATATATATATATATATATATATAGCTGTGGACATTATGGTTTTTGGTTCAGAATTACCTTACTGACCCATGAGATTTTGTATAACTAAAATAAAAATTACAAAAAATATTTTTTTGAAGCTGTAAGCAAACATTATTGGAGCATGTTTTACAAGAAAATACTAGAAACGCTGTTTGTGAAATTTGCTAGCTGTTGCTGATTGAAACATTTCTACAGCAAATGTTTTTCAGTGTACCTGCCACAGCTTTTCAGCTGAAATTTAGGCTAATACAAATAGCTAATAATTTTGCATTGCCTAGAAACTTATAACGATGGTCAGCTTTGTAAAACTAAACACTCTTTGCCAATTCAACTTAATGTGTCTTCTTGCATTATCGTTGAAGCAACGATCACCAGTTTTCTTTCATGTTGCGTTATAAATTACAATATGACAGTTCAGAATGCAACAATGTACAAAGTTGAGTGTTTGCATTCACATCTTTGGGAAGAGATTACAGTTCATGGTTTGTGGTTTCTTTATATATATATATATATATATATATATATATAAAATCCTTCATGTGTCCCAGACCACTCAGGTTGCAGTTCCAGAATCAACAAAACACTTTTTGTTGACAAGAGATGTTACAGAGCAAAAACCCTTTAAGGGAAACTTTTGCCCTGCAATTAAAGGGGATTACATTTGAATACATACTTCAAGTTCAAGTGCTGCATATTTCTACTTGCTCTCAAAATACCAGCCAAGTGCTCTCTGACCAAATCTTTTAGTTTTAAGTGTGCAAATTGGACTGTTTTGAATATAACCTGTTACAAATGCATATATGCAGCTTGTAGACAATCTTATATATGCATATTGTTTAACATGCATTTGTATGTTTGTAAAATTAAAAATTATGTAGATCGACTGAAGACCTCATGAAATAAATGTAAAATGTCTTTTATTTCTTTGTAGACATGCAGAATATTCTTGTCCTAATATAATCTAATGACATGAATGAAAGACTGTTTGTTCAGACGGTGATTGTCTGACTAACAATGATTGTCATGATGTGTTTTTCCAAGTTTGCTTCAGATGGTATTTCTGAATAACACAGCTTAATTTCACAATAGAACTTTAAATAATAGTGGTTTGTAAACTGTGTTATGCATTTTAAGGCCATTCATTTTTATCCCCTTTGTGACATTTTCATGATGTCACTTAATGTAATGAGAAAAACAATAATTTCAATTAGATTTGTCAAGTACAAATGTTTTAGTATACATCATGGTAGTATTTGCTGTAATAAATAAAAAAAAAAATTGTCTTTGTCACCATCCAATATACTGTATATTATTTTTATTTCTTTTGAATTGAATCTCACAAACGGATGTCCGGGTCATATTTCTTTATTGACAAGCAAAAAACAAGTGTAATAGTGGGTCAAGTTAGACATTGATTTGTTAGATAACCAGTGCTTAAATATTTAAATAGTCAGTCTATAGTAACCTGTCTATCTTCAACATTTTTAATCAAAGATGTATCATAGCTGGAAAGGTGTCATAACCTGCTGTGTATTTTTTCTCCAGGTGAATTCATCCCTTGAATTTGTCAATCACAGTTGTAACAGAATTGTAATATACATGTCTGTTTTCCATTTAACTGAAGTTGACCATTTTGAACTCTAATGGGGTCACACCGCTGACACTGTTAATGAGATGAAAGTCTTTTCATTTAAAGCTCAAAGACTGGAGCGACTGAGGAAAGAACGACAGAACCAGATCAAGTGCAAAAATATTCAGTGGAAAGAGAGAAGCTCGTCTCAATCAGGTACAGTAGCGGTAGCTGTACTCAAATGAACAAAGTTCACATTTGTTTTCTCTTCTTCATTACTTGTCCTCTGAATGGTTTTTCCTCTGTTGATTTTTGTAGCAGACGACTTGAGCTCGCTTTTTGAAAAGAAGGACTTTAAGGACAGGCCCCAGAGCACAGGCAGTAAATCCACACTCTCGCTGCGGCTAGAACAGTGTCCCCAACAACTCAACAACCCCTTCAACGAATACTCCAAATTTGATGGCAAGGTGAGCACTTCTGTGTCTAGACTAAGTACTACTTTTCCTCTAAAAGGTATAAAGCCGGAACACACCAACCCGATGTCAAAAAACTAGCGGCAATGAAAGCCGACGGTGTTGTCGCCTCATGTCGGCTGCGTTGGGGAAAAAATATGTGCTTGAACGCATTCTGCGCCTGTATATAAAGGAGATAATTGTCTATTTAAGCAGATATATTTGTCTATATTTGTCATTCAAAAAGGGAAAGCAAAACTAAGACTGCATGTATACAAACCAAAGCAGCGCTGGCTTAACGTTTTGAATATCAGTCATGCTGATCATGTTCTTTATTCCACTCCGCTCATGTTATTATGAAAATATTCGTGCATTCGAGTGCTCAGGTAAGATGACGTAAAATTAGAACAACCTTCTGTCTGTGCCGTCATGACTTGTTTGCTTGCTTTCATAAATTTTGCTTATATTCTTATGAACTGACTGCTATACTGAACAGCCAATCACAGTTCTCTCTCTCTCCGACGGTGATTCAACATATCGAATCAGCCAAAAAAAGCCAGCGAGCCAACTTCAGCCGCTGGTGCGGAACACACTGAGAAAACGGCCGACCATCGACTTGGTTTGTTCTGGGCTTTAAAGTGACAGCAGCCTAATTAACCAGTTGCTGTGATTAATGTTATTCAAAGAACAACTGTAACAGAGAAAATTGTAGCTTTAATAAGAATTTATGCAGTGAAGACTGTAAAGTGTTTGTTAACTTCATTCAATTTCTGTATATTTCCTACCTGTTAGACAGGTAAATATAACATTTATTATAATAGACATATAAAAAACAATAAAAAAAATTAAAAAGTCCAATATTTTTAATCACATTTCATCACGATTAATTACAGAAAAATGTGTGATTAATTAATTTTTGTGATTGATATTTGACAGCACTAATGGTTACTTAGACAGAATAATGCATCATTATTAGTGTCATTTTAAAATTACTGAGATACTATTATAATATTTATTTTTGAATTTATATATATATATATATACACACACACACACACATAAAATATATTTCATTTTTATTATTTTTATTTTAGTTAATGTTTTATTGATTTTGTTGTGTTTTTGTCATTTTTTTTAAATAGTTTTTATTTTTTTATTTCAGTTTTAGTCATTTTAATACATCAAGTTAAACAAAATGCTGAATGAAACGCCCACTTCTGAACCCTTCCTCTCTTGCATGATTAAAAACAATGAACATGCTTGAACTCCCACTTCCACTCTCAATTTTCAGAGCTCACCATTAACACTCATTGTTGAAAAATATGAAATGAGGCTTTAAAGGTGATAGAGAGGATTTTTTCGTCGCCTGAGAATCCAAAGACTGTTACTGAGTTTTTGAAATGAGCGCATGCGTAAGAACAGCCCCCCTCCTTCACAGCTCATTTCAAAGGAACGCCTCCCAAAACTTGTGCACGAGTATTGGAACACGAGTGTTTACCACCGGCATTCGCTGTGTTGTGTTAGTGGATTCATTATGTCGGACTCACTGCAGGTAACTCATAATCTGCAGTTGTTACTCCTGACAAAAACATTGCATGCAGCGCCTGTAGAGTGTGGATGATCGCGTGAACGATTGGCTGATGTTTTTAAGGCCCTACCTCGTGCACAGATGATGTATATTAATATTATTACTTTCAGTGCACCTAATAAATAGTCTTTTATCAGTTAGTAAGGACAGTTTCAAGTAATATTGCAAAAATGTATAAAACAAAACATCTTATTTAGCACCTTTAAGTGAATAGCAGAGTTAATTTAATAAAGAATTTTTTGGGATGGGTTAAAGAGTCTTTTCATCACCCTCTAAGCATGCTCTTTCTGAAATACAGAACAGAAACACATGGTGTCACGCAGGTTTCTCTCCTGTCTCCTTGCATTAGTATCAGCTCCAGGCTATAACACCTTCGCAGAACAGAGAAAGACTGCTGTTTTAATTTTTTGACAGTCTTGGAGATTTTAGGTGTAGTTTGTCATTGTGCATCACTTACAGCTGTCTTTATCACCTGTTCCCCTTTGGCTCTTTAGATTCATGTTTTTACAAACACTCTGTTTTCTGTGCTATGAATTTGTCAGGAATACAAAAAAGGCTTCCCCTCTTCCAGTAAAATATTAAATACAGTCCAGACAAATTCATGTAAGTTTATTTAAGTGATATTAGCAATATCTTTATTAATTAATGAATTAATTTATAGTAAATATTTCTGATTCTTTTTATTTTATTATTATTTATTTAATTGAATTTAATTTGATCTTGGGGCATATTTGCTACTTGTACTGACAAACTGACAAGAAACAAAATAATTTTGAGGATAGAAAGCACTAATGTAGTCAGGACATGAGACAAACCAGATTCAAACCTGTGCCTACAGAGTGAGAACCAAGGCTCAAAAAAAGCCATGATTTGACATTTATTTTTATCTATTCACCTACTTTTTGCATTAACATTTGCAGTATCTTTTCAATCACATGATTGCTTTAATGTCATGCTTCCTTCACCTTTCTTTTTCAGGGCCATGTTGGTACAACGGCAACCAAAAAAATTGATGTCTACCTCTCAATGCAGTCGACCCAAGAAAAGATTCACCCCATGACGGTGGTCACGATGGCTAACGCTCGGGTCCACGATCTAATCGGGCTCATCTGCTGGCAGTACACCTGCGAAGGCCGTGAACCCAAGCTCATGTCAGTAGAATAAACTTTATCATCTCTTCATATTCCGGTGCTTTATTGTTAACGTTATCCTTAAAGGGTTCACCCAAAAATGAAATTTCTATCATTAATTACTCACCCTCATGTCGTTCCAAAACCGTAAGACCTTTGCTCATCTTCAGAACGCAAATTAAGATATTTTTGATGAAATCCGAGAGGTTTCTGAACCACAATTTCATTTTTGGGTGAACTAACCCTTTAAGGTGTCAATATACTTAAAGCGAAATTGAATATGGACTAGTGTGATGTTATTTAGTACAAAATCAGACCAAAATTAAGGTTGATTGGAGTTAATCTCGGGAGTTTGAAACAACTTTGTTGTGAGTATATCAGGGACTTTAATGGTTACTTGTTTAGGGTGTCATAAATAAAATATTCTTGTTGTCAACATGCTTGAAAAGTGCTACTCTCCAACTAATGTACTAGTGATCCTTCCCAGAGGCATTTATATTCTTTTCCCATCTACCTCTGCTGCTAATGCCAGTCTTGACCTTTCCCAGCGAAAGCAGGGATTCCCCTGGGTTTCTTTCTCATCTCCTCATTCAGTGCGTCTCCGAGGTTTGCTGACCGAATGGTGCAGGAATTTTCTCCCTGGTACATGGTACAATATGAAGATTTATACTTCGGTCAGATTGAGGAGAGGGTAACCATTAAAATGGAGAGGAGACGAGGGGTAAAAAAAAAAGAAGCAGATTCCCTCTTGGGCAGCTTGGTGCCTCACACAGACTGTCTTGGTGGTTGATGTGAGACCTGATTGGCATAGCAATGAGCCTTTTCCCCCTGGAGGAGGGTCAGGCTGTAGAGAGGAAGAGATACACTACTTGTGTGGGGTTTCAATGAGTCTACTACCTCCGTACGGCTTTGGCCATTACTAGAGACCTTCTGAAAGCTGCTTTTGAGTGAGGATCAAGGTAAAGAGATGCCCCTCTTGAATTCAAAGATGATTCTTTCAGGACATTCGGATCGCTGTCACCAGTTCACAGAAACAAGTTGACTCCAGGCAGCGAAACGTCAATTTGCAGTTAATATTTTGTGGCAGATATGTTGAATTTTTGGGGTAAAATCATACCCTAGGACCTAGGTTATATATTGTATTAACAACTCATCAGTTAAACATTTACCATCATAAATTATATGTAACTGTAAAGGTTTTGTCAGCATTTATAAAATAAATAAATAAATAAATAAATTAAATAAATAAAAACCAATATGATAAGCCTTGTGTTCTAAAATGGGGAATGGTTGGATAATGTTAGACAAACCCAGGTTTTCTTTACAAAGAAAGTTTAGAGTGACAGGAGTGATGGGATTCTGTTTTTTTTTTCTTGAATAGGAGCTCCTTATTCTTACTATATCACACTATGTGAGCCATTAAAGGTGCAATATGTAATATTTTTGCAGTAAAATATCCAAAAACCACTAGGCTAGTGTTATATATTTTGTTCACTTGAGTACCTACAATATCCCAAATGTTTCCAAGTATTTGTAAATTGTGAGAAAATTGCAATTTTAATCAAGGCTCTGGGACGTGTGAGGAGTCACCTGTCAATTGCGTCATACCCGCGTTACCCCCGATTTCCGTAGAAATATATTACATGTTTTAATAGACAAGGGAACAACTGTTTTGATATATTTATAGAAAACTAATAATTGTTATATAGCTCAACACGTTTAGTCTTATTGTTTAAATCTAATTTTCTTGATTTTTTTGCGAGTACCATGCTTTACCATGCCTCAGAGAAAAACACTATTTTGTGAAGTAGGTAACATAGCATATTCAGATGCAGCTTTATTTTTAGTAACAGTAATACAGCATTTTCTTCATCATACAATACGTTTTAATATTAATTGCATGCCATTTATCAACACAAGACATCCAGCATTTTACTGCAGTGTGTAACAGTGTCTCACAGCAGCCGCTGAGTGAACGCACAGAGTAACGTTATAACATCATTTTCAACACTCTCAAATGTATCTAATATGATAAACAGAGCTGCGTTACCTCATACTCATGACTGGAAAAGCGGAAGCGGCGCTGGCGACTGTGTCATAATAAAAGTTCTGCTGCTCGTGAGGTGTGTGTTGCGCAATCGCTCCAGCGGCCTCGTTCAGCTCCACAACACTCGGTCCTGCTCTGCTTCATACTAAATAACCTCATCCATGAACATTTGTGATTTGTTCCCGAGTCCTATCCCTATTCTTTTGCACCGTCCGTTTAGGTGGAGACCACATGTCCCAAGATTCCGCTCTAAAACTTGGCGTCTTCAAGCTACGCCTTTGTTTTAAATAGGCTTCTAGCGACCTCTAGCAGACAAAATTATTACATATTGTACCTTTTAAAGGCTGATTTATCAGATATGGTACTCAACAAAAAACACATGTTTTTGTGTCTTATGTCAGGGTTAAGAATCAGACAGAAGGTCTTTTGAGACATTAAGATTGACATGGATCTTAGTTATTCAGGAGAAACATAGGCCCTGTTTACACCTGGTATTAAAATTCGTTTTTTTTTTTTTGATAAGATCACAAGAAGATGAAGGAGACACATTCCCGTTTACACCTGGTGTTTTAATCTGTCTCTTTTGTCCACTTTCGACCACTTCTGTCCTGATTTCTTTGAGGGGAGGGTCTATGGGTGGGTAAATGTATGGGTTTTTTCAGATCTTTTTTAATCTAATGGACGAAATAAGCATTAGCTTTTGTTTCTGCTCTGACAGACGCAATACCATGCTAAACCCTGTGAGTGGTTGTTAGAAATCAGGATTGTTGAGAGAACATTGTACTTGGTATGTTTTTCATCATCAAACCAAACTTGGGCCTTGATTCGCTGTTTACATGGTAGAATTTGCAAGCAGAAAGACTGAACGCTTCTCCAGAGAGGAATCATTTTACTTTTAATATTTAAAAATGTTTGTGTGCTGCTGTGTGTGTAACAAGCAGAATGTATGTGCGTTTTGCACCCGCCTATAGGCGCATATTACTAACATGCCCTTTAAATAACAAAAAAAAAATACTGCTCCATTGACTTTAGACCAGGTTTTTGTTGGTCAATGGTACAGTCGTTTTCAGTTGCCTCAAAATAGCAACACGCAAACAATGCACCTGAACACACCTCGTTTTCAGACCCGTACGCCCATGGGTGAACAGATGGATGCAAGTGCATTGATAACTGCATCGAGCCTGGCGTCGCATTGCGCTGGTGTGTATGATGGGGCCCAGTGTGTTTTCGACTACCACTGGAAGTGGTCAAAAGTGGATAAGCTCAAAACCTGTATTTAGCGTCGTCCACTTGTGATCCAATCAACCAAATTGCATCTTAATACTAGGTGTAAACAGTGCCATAGTCATCTTTGATGGCACAGAATTTGGAGATGAAAGTAAGAAGTGCATGTTATTGGAACCCAAACATCACCGATCCAGGACTTCTCTCAGTCAGCTGTTATCTCCTCAGGCTGCCTGAGCAGGATCATGGGTCTGATTAACACTATGACAGTTATTCTTTACAGTTCAGGCCTGGATTTCGACAGTGTGTCAGAGCAAATTAAAACGCCATCATCCCAGCACAAACACCAGTGCAGGCATTGCCCTCGAGGGATGAAAGCTATATCATAAAGACAAAGCTTAATGTGTCTGCACTGAATGAAACGTGGAATGGGTTGCTGTTAGTTTTGTATTTCTGATGGATCAGTTTTCCTTAAGGAGTCGATCCATTATGATATAAAACAAAGCTCTGGGCAAAAGTAATCTGGAATACTGCCAGCCTACACTGTATATAATGATACAACAAAAGGTTTAACCATGAAACCAGTAAAGTTAACTCTTCCCAGTGCTTCTGTTTTGATTCACCCTCATTCCGTGCCAGGCTGCATCCCAACAAGTGCTTAAAGTTTTTGCTCCTCAATGAATAGCCCGCATTTACATGCCCTGAGTCATAAATTGTGTCTGTATGCTTTTGTTTGATGTCTCTGTTGTTCTCATCATGGGTCAGAGAGACCGATGTTGCCCCTCTTCAACAAACCAGAGCTTTTAGATAGAGTCCTTCAGAACCACTTTTACACAGACATAACTTATTAACTACAAACCCGATTCCAAAAAAGTTGGGACACTGTACAAATTGTGAATAAAAAAGGAATGCAATATTTTACAAATCTCATAAACTTATATTTTATTCACAATAGAATATAGATAACATCAATGTTGAAAGTGAGACCTTTTGAAATGTCATGCTAAATATTGGCTCATTTTGGATTTCATGAGAGCTACACATTCCAAAAAAGTTGGGACAGGTAGCAATAAGAGGCTGGAAAAGGTAAATGTACATATAAGGAACAGCCGGAGGACCAATTTGCAACTTATTAGGTCAATTGGCAACATGATTGGGTATAAAAAGAGCCTCTCAGAGTGGCAGTGTCTCTCAGAAGTCAAGATGGGCAGAGGATCACCAATTCCCCCAATGCTGTGGCGAAAAATAGTGGAGCAATATCAGAAAGGAGTTTCTCAGAGAAAAATTGCAAAGATTTAGAAGTTAGTATCATCTACAGTGCATAATATCATCCAAAGATTCAGAGAATCTGGAACAATCTCTGTGCGTAAGGGTCAAGGCCGGAAAACCATACTGGATGCCCATGATCTTCGGGCCCTTAGACGGCACTGCATCACATACAGGAATGCTACTGTAATGGAAAACACAACATGGGCTCAGGGATACTTCCAGAAAACATTGTCGGTGGACACAATCCACTGTGCCATTCGCCGTTGCCGGCTAAAACTCTATAGGTCAAAAAAGAAGCCATATCTAAACATGATCCAGAAGCACAGGCATTTTCTCTGGGCCAAGGCTCATTTAAAATGGACTGTGGCAAGTGGAAAACTGTTCTGTGGTCAGACGAATCAAAAGTTCTTTTTGGGAAACTGGGACGCCATGTCATCCGGACTAAAGAGGACAAGGACAACCCAAGTTGTTATCAGCGCTCAGTTCAGAAGCCTGCATCTCTGATGGTATGGGGTTTCATGAGTGCGCGTGGCATGGGCAACTTCTGGAAAGGCACCATCAATGCTGAAAGGTATATCCAAGTTCTAGAACAACATATGCTCCCATCCAGACGTCGTCTCTTTCAGGGAAGACCTTGCATTTTCCAAAATGACAATGCCAGACCACATACTGCATCAATTACAACATCATGGCTGCGTAGAAGAAGGATCCGGGTGCTAAAATGGCCAGCCTGCAGTCCAGATCTTTCACCCATAGAAAACATTTGGCGCATCATAAAGAGGAAGATGCGAGAAAGAAGACCTAAGACAGTTGAGCAACTAGAAGCCTGTATTAGACAAGAATGGGACAACAATCCTATTCCTAAACTTGAGCAACTTGTCTCCTCAGTCCCCAGACGTTTGCAGACTGTTATAAAAAAAGAAGAGGGGATGCCACACAGTGGTAAACATGGCCTTGTCCCAACTTTTTTGAGATGTGTTGATGCCATGAAATTTAAAATCAACTTATTTTTCTCTAAAATGATACATTTTCTAAGTTTAAACATTTGATATGTCATCTATGTTGTATTCTGAATAAAATATTGAAATTTGAAACTTCCACATCATTGTATTTTGTTTTTATTCACAATTTGTACAGTGTCCCAACTTTTTTGGAATCAGGTTTGTACATATGAGATAGTTTTGTGAACTAATTTTTAATTAAAATTTGATTTAAGGGGTTAGTTCACCCAAAAATGAAAGCTAATTGCTCACCCTCATGTCGTTCCAAACCTGTGAGACTTTCGTTCAGAGATGACTGTCAATGGAGGGACAGAAATCTCTCGGGTTTCATTAAAAAGATCTTCATTTGTGATGAACAAAAGTGAGGGTGAGTAATTAATGAGAGAATTTTCCTTTTTGGGTGAACTATCACTTTAGGGATCAGAAGTAATTTTAGAAGAAGTAACTGGTCAAAAGTTTGGAATAATTAAGATTTTTGTTCATGCTTTTGAAAGAAGTCTCTTATAATCACATGCGGCATTTATTTGATTAAAAATACAGTAAAAACAGTAATATTGTGAAATATTACAATTACTATTTTATACTGTAATATATTGTAAAATGTAATTTATTCCTGTGATCAAAGCTGAATTTTCAGCATCATTACTCCAGTATTCAGTGTCACGTGATCCTTCAGAAATCATTCTAATATGATGATTTGAAACTTTTCTTATTATTAACAACCACTGCTTTTGCTGCTTATTATCTTTGTGGAAACACTACCATTGAAACATTTGGGGTAAGTAAGTAAATTACATTTATAATGTTGAAAATGTTTTCTATTTCAATTAAATGCTGTTCTTTTGAAGTTTTTGTTCATCAAAAAATCCACAAAAGTTTCCACAAAAATATTATGTAGCAAAAACTGTTCTGAACGTTGATAATAACAAGAACCATTATTAATGGAGCACCAAATCAGCATATTAGAATGATTTCTGAAGGATCATGTGACTCTGATGTTTGAAGTAATGGCTTCTGAAAAAATATATATATGAATTCACACAAATGATGTGTGTTACTTATGTTACTTGTTACCAATATATGCCTTTGATTCTTATAATGGGAACAAGGATTTTTCCTTTTTGAAATAGTAAACATGCTTAACATCGATAACAACACTCTCTTTGAGTTTGCTCTCTTATTTTCTCCTTTCTTGCCTCTACAGTGAAAATGTCAACACCTACTGTCTCCACATCGCTGAGGATGATGGGGAGGTGGATACAGACTTCCCTCCGCTGGACTCCAACGAGCCCATCCACAAGTTTGGCTTCAGCACGCTGGCTCTGGTCGAGAAGTATTCATCTCCTGGACTGGGGCCCAAACAGTCACTCTTTGTTCGAATGTAAGAAATCCACTTAAGTCTGACTTTATCACCTCCAGTTACTACTGCTGGCTCTGTGAAGAATAAATACAGTTAAAGGCAACAAATAAAATCAAATAAAAATGTACCTGATTTACGGTCATAATACATATTATATTATACATGAAAAAAAAAAAAAAAAAAAAATATATATATATATAAATATAAATATATAAATATATATATATATATATATATATATATATATATATATATATATATATATATATATATATATATATATATATATATATATATATATATATATATATAATATAAAATATAATATATAATATGCGCATTTATACAAAATTCCGAAGATTAAAACGAACCATATCTAACCATAAATCTATCACCGTCATCAAATGTTCAACTTATTTGTGTTTGTCTTGAAGCGCACAACCTCTCATATGGTTCGTATGAGAACTATCTGAATGATTAGCCCTCAAAATCTAATGAGGTTTAAATACCTGTCCATTCACATAAGTCTTAAAAGCTCAATCCTTTAAGTTTGTTGGAGTTTTATTCCCCATGTGCCTCTCCATGAAGCTCTCATCTTGTTTTGTGATCTCTCAATTAGATTGGTGCTCTTCTGTGCATTTGGGAATATCTCTAATCAGCTGTTTGGTTAATGTGGCTGACAAAGCATTAGGAGGCCCCTATTAATTTGAAGTTGCTAATTGGATTTGAATAGCTCCCTGCCAGAATGTCCTGCCTTTGATAGGGAATCTTGGTTTGGGCTGTAATACTAAATTTGGGTTGTACAGTGAAGTTTCTGCTTGTTTGTGTATGTCACCGATTTTTTTTTTATGTGTTTTCTTGCACTTGCTAAAATTGGGTGATATTTACACAGATTAACAAATAATCATGGAAAGTTTTATTAGGAGATAAAGAGGCATTTTGTAGATTGGAGAGAGTTCGTTTGTTTACACAGTTGGGTGAACTGTTCCTTTAACATTTCACCAGTGAGGAAAGCCACAAGATACCCTACCGTTCAAAGGTTTGTGGTTGGTTTTTGTGAATGTCTCAGCTGAGCATTATTTATTTGTATTCTGTACATTTCACTGTGGATTCTTTGGTAAATCAATTGCATTTTGGCGCAGACTTTGCAAACAGACTTTTACGATATGGACTCGACAGTAATGCAACATGTAAGTAACTCTGTTAATTCTAATGATCTGATCTGATATTAATGATTCATGTACAGTCAGATGTTCTTTGTCTGTGTGTCAGTAAATCAAACCAGTGACTAAACGGTCAACTTGACTTTGTTTCTCTAGGATGAAAATAATCTGTTATTTAAAGCAGAACTAAGTAACTTTTTTACCTTCATAAATAGTTTTCTAAGTCCTTATGATTGTTAATTGACTTGTAGTGGTGTGTTTGAGGCGTGCACTAACCCCCTCTGGCACGTCTACGCCAGAAAACAGCACTTTCAAATTGAGCTGCGCCGACCCGACACAATCTCGCCTCATGTTCACGTTCACGCGAGAGTGACAAAATGCTTTACGGTAATTCAAAAACAATGTATATATTATGACTTTATAAGACAATTTCGAAAATAACCCACCTCCATCGAGATTTCTTGTACTGTATTTGCAAAACTACTGCGCTGGTGAGCGTTGTAGTCGTTGTAGTCCAGAGCTGCGCTTGGAGTATTTCCTTCAGTGTGATTCACTGAAGGAACCTGTAGGGAGAGCTGTAGAGTTCCGCTTTAAACAGTGATTAAATTATATATAGAAAGTGATCAAAGAACGCTCCCTTTACAATCGCTGGAGCTGTCAATCAAACAGCGCAAGTTTATCAGTGACTGAGTTCTGGACTCGCACCAAAACTCACATTTTATTCAATGAATTTCTTAGTTACATCGCCTTTGCACTGTTAGTTATGATGAAAGCATTCATTGGTGTGCAGAAATTGAGTTGCAATGACGAGATCACTGCATTCATGCGCTCAACAACATGTCTGTGATCGGCTACAATGTTCATCACTGCAACCTTTCATGCCACAATCTAAATATAATGCCACAGATCTAAATTTAATGCTATAATCAACACTTTTCATGATTAGTTAACCTTGAGAACTGTAATAGTAAAAACATGCTATAAGTTTTCGAGAGAGTAATACTTAGCTATTTCATATGCAAAGATGTTAGCCAATCACAGCAGTGGGCGTTTACACTGAAGTCTCACTGCAGACACGCCCCTTAAAACAGAATGTTCGAATCAGAGGGATAGAATCAGCATAGGAAAAATGCCTTTTATTTCTAAATGATGACAATTTTTGATGTAAAAAGCATACTAACATTATAAGTGCACCCCATGAAACATTATAAAATAATAAAACAACATAGTTCATGACCCCTTTAAAGAAATTAATGCTTGAATTCAGCAAGGATGCATTAAAGTAATCAAAAGTGACAGAAAAGACATGCATGTCTGACATGCATGCATGTTACAAAAGATTTCTATTTCAAATAAATTCTGTTCTTTTGAACTTTCTATTCATCAAAGAATCCTGTAAAAAAAAAAAAAAAAAAAAAAAAAAAAAATCATCTTGGTTTCCACAAAAATATAAAGCAGCACAACTGTTTTCAGCACTGATAATTATAAGAAATGTTTCTTGAGCAGGAAATCATCATATTAGAATGATTTATGAAGGATCATGTGACACTGAAGACTGGAGTAATGATGCTGAAAATTCAGCTTTGATCACAGGAATGAATTACAGTTTACAATATACAATAGAAAACAGTAATTGTAATAATATTTTATAATATTACTGTTTTTACTGTTTTTAATAAAAAAAAAGGCAGCCTTGGTGAGCAGAAGAGACTTCTTTCAAAAACATTAAATACTTTTGAATGGCAGTATAACTTCATTATAAGTAGCCATTTGCCTGTGGCATAAACTCATTTATTTATTTATTTATTTATTTATTTTTTTTTAATAAAAGTTTTATTTGTGGCCCAGCTGCTTTGCACTTTTCATTGTCTTTTGTCTGTATTTATTTGTTCTTTATTCATCAGCTCTCAGCCGTCGGCTGGTATTCAGAGCTCTCTGGGTCAGCTGCATGCTCCCTTCATGAGAGGACCACTGATGTGGCACTGCAGGACCCTGGGCGAGAACTGAGCCAGTGCTTGGCCCTCAGTGGGCCATCGGGGCCGGCGACCTCTTCTGCCGGATCCCCTGCCTGACGTGAAGCCTGTCAGAAGCCCTGGCCCGAGGCTGATGGGTCAGGACTGCTAAATGGAAGTGGACAAGCGAGTCCTCTGTCCAGAAAGTGTGCGCTCTCCGGTTTCTGGCCTCGGGTTGTTGTTCTGTTGATGTAGTCTATCGCAGTGATGCGTCCATGTGCTCAAAGTTTGACTTGTGGATGGCCCTTCGGCCCTGTTGTGTTGAGGATGTGCTCTGATAAAGCAAGGCGGCTACTTAAGAGTACAATACACTCTTTCTGTGTGCAAGCTTTTCTTCTTACACTAACCGCTCACACCAGTACCACTATACTGTCATTCAAGAGTGATTCTCTTGAATCTCAAACTGAATCAGTTGAATCAGTCTGATTGATTGCAAGAGTCGTTGGTCTGAATCAGCTTAGGTGACTCACTCACAGGTTATCTCATTACTGTCATTCTTTAATGAAATATTAAACATTTGAAAGCTTAATGAAACTTGGCTAATTAAATTAGAGTATTTCTGTTCAAAATCCTGTAGAAATCACTGGCTCACACATTTTAATTTTAAGTGATCACTGTCATTTATTATGATAATATGCAATAATTCAAATCAAGACTTAATGAAACATAAGACTAATAGCAGCCGTGTATTTTTAGTACGTTATCCATAACTCTGTGTAGTAGAAAATATCTTTTTTCTTTTATGCCATTACATAAGAGTTGGCCGTTTGACGCAATGATTTCAAAGTACAGTGCTATATTAAAACAATAATGTTATGATCACAATATCACTTGTTAATGTTTTTGATTATTTAGTGGCCATAAGCATAGTTCTAAACCAGTAGTTTTCTCTAGATTCCTCAGGAAAAAAATAAAAAAATTTAAATCATGTCAAACTCATCTTAAAGGTGACCTATTATGCCCCTTTTGACAAGACGTAATATAATTCTTTGGTGTCCACAGAATGTGTCTGTGAAGTTTCAGCTAAAAATACCTCACAGATCATTTATTATAGCTTGTCAAATTTGCCCCGATTTGGGTGTGAGCAAAATCAAGCTGTTTTTGTGAGTGGGTTGCTTTAAATGCAAATGAGCTTGTGCTCCCCGCCCCCAACCTTGCCCGTCATTCCAATACACTAAAGCAGGGGTAGGCAAGTTCGGTCCTAGAGAGCCGCTGTCCTGCTGAGTTTAGCTCCAACCTTAATCAAACACACCTGAACAAGCTAATCAAGCTCTTCAGGATTACTAAGGCTATAGGCAGCTGAAGGTTTTTTTTTCAGGGTTGGAGCTAAACTCTGCAGGACAGCGGCTCTCTAGGACCGAACTTGCCTACCCCTGCACTAAAGCATACATAATACAGAAGCTAACACAGCAAATATAACTCGCAAAATGGATCATTACAAACTATTCTTGATGCAGCATATAACATAGGTATGGCATGTATTTTGTGGATGTTTGCTAAAATTCGATTCTGAATGATTTTGATAGCGTGCTGCATGGCTAACGTGGCTTAAAGGTGCCATCGAATTGAAAATTGAATTTACCTCGGCATAGTTGAATAACAAGGGTTCAGTACATGGAAATGACATACAGTGAGTCTCAAACTCCATTGTTTCCTCCTTCTTATATAAATCTAATTTGTTTAAAATACCTCAGAAGAACAGGCGAATCTCAACATAACACTGACTGTTACGTAACAGTCGGGGTGTACGCCCCCAATATTTGCATATGCCAGCCCATGTTCAAGGCATTACACAAGGGCAGCCAGTTTTAACGTCTGGATCTGTGCACAGCTGAATCATCAGACTAGGTAAGCAAGCAAGAACAATAGCGAAAAATGGCAGATGGAGCAATAATAACTGACATGATCCATGATAACATGATATTTTTAGTGATATTTGTAAACTGTCTTTCTAAATGTTTCGTTAGCATGTTACTAATGTACTGTTAAATGTGGTTAAAGTTACCATTGTTTATTACTGTATTCACGGAGACAAGAAACACTTGCAGTCTGTATAATTCATAAACACAACTTCATTCTTTATAAATCTTTCAAACAGTGTGTAATGTTAGCTTTAGCCACGGAGCATAGTATCAAACTCATTCAGAATCAAATGTAAACATCCAAATAAATACTATACTTGCGCGATTAGACATGTTGCATGATGAACACTTTGTAAAGATCCATTTTGAGGGTTAGATTAGCTGTGTGAACTTTTTTTATGCTGTTAAAGGCAAGCGCGAGCTCCGTGGGCATGGAGCACGAGATTTAAAGGGGCCGCAGCCTAAATCGGCTCATAGTTAATGATGCCCCAAAATAGGCAGTTAAAAAAATTTATTAAAAAAAATCTATGGGGTATTTTGAGCTGAAACTTCACAGACACATTCAGAGGACACCTTAGACTTATATTACATCTTTTAAAAAGACGTTCTACGGCACCTTTAAGCTACACACTGTTGGAGAGACTCAGTAAGAATAGAGATGCGTTTATGAATTATACAGACTACATGCGTTTTTGGGTTAAAAATTTAAATAACGAAATGGCTCTGGTCTCTGTGAATACAGTAAGAAACAATAGCCATATTTAATAGTACATTAGCAACGTGCTAACTAAACACATTCAGTAAGACAATTTGAAAACATCACAAAATAAATACATATGAAATTGGATCAGTTGGTATCGATCCATCTTTGAGAATCAATTTCTGTGCAAATCCTGTGTGAAGCATTCTAGTATTAATGACTTACACATTCTGCTATATGAATTTATCTAGCCACATTCCCTTCATAAATAAAATTGCACCACTGCGTCCTTAGTGGCTCAGATGGCAGGAGTTTATGGAGACTCGTATGTTTGCTATTTTAGCTGTTAACAGATCAGTGACAATGTTTACATAGCTGAGACATATCACAAGCTCATGGACGGTCATTCTTGAGTGCTGCTGTCCTGCATAGTTTTGCTCCGACACAACTCGCCTTCCTTCACGTAGCTTTAGTAATCCTGAAGACATTCAAGTGTGTTTGATCAGGGTTGTAGCTAAACTGCGGGACAGCTGCTGGACCGGTGTTACTCGTCGCTTGCAAAAACAATGGCGGCGCCGTGGGAAACATACAGATTCAGGGTGCGGTAATATTATAATAAGATCCCATTCCTACGTCACAAGGGGAGCAGCTCAATTTTTCACATGGTTGTAGAGAAAGGCTTACCAAAACAAAGTTACTGGGTTGTCCTTTTTCACATTTTCTGTACTGGTAGATGAGACCTGATTATAGCACTTAAACATGGGAAAAATCAGATTTTCAAGATATGACCCCTTTAAAACCTAATTTTTTGAATATGACATGCTCTGCTTGTGGTTGAGACTCAAAGCTCAATCCTGAGAATCTGAGGGCATGATCTCAGTGTTGATGCTCTGATGGACAGGAAGTTCGCATCTAGCTCAAACAGTAAAGATTTGTTCAATATGACTGATGTTTTGCCTTCCTCACCCACAGAAACGCTGCTCATGGTTTCTCCCTGATCCCAGTGGACAGCCTGAAAGTAACCATGAAGGATATTCTGCAGAAGGCCCTCAAAAAGAGGAAGGGCTCCCAGAAAGGATCAGGTGAGACATCTGAAAGATATGTTTTATACTCAACCTTATATTCCTATGATCCTATATATAATGAGTGCGTTTACATGCATGTTCTTAAGCCGATTATGCTTAATAAGCTGACAACGAATGTGGTCGTGTAAACACGGTAACCCATTTTCTTTTATCGAAGTAAGGTCATAAAAGGCTTAAGCATAAACTGGTCAGAACAGGTAGTTTTTTGGCTCTTACACCGATTTCGCTCGGCATGTAAACGCATTAACCTGCTTTCTGTTGGCTTATTGAAGTGCGCATGTGTGATACGTGGCAGAAACGCATCCTTAGTGCAGATTTAAACGCATCCTGACAGAGCGAGCATTTTGCAGGAAAGGAAGAAGGAAATATCGCAAACGCAGACTCTTTCAAGACCCAGGAAATCGGAAAAATGTGTTCTCATCTCTTGTGCAGCAGAAGTAGAAGTGGTTCAGTCAAAACACTTGATCTGCAACTGCATGAGAGAATAATATATGAGCCGTAAGTTTCTCGCTGACATGTTTCAAGCTTTATTTAACATCACAACTAACATAACATATGGAATTCTCGGACTCAGATATGCAAATTATTATTTTTGACATCATTACAACAGGGAAATGACCCGATTTTATAAAGTCATGTAAACGCGGTTTACTTGCGCTTTCAGTTTACTGGTTTGCATGTAAACGGGGTAAAACTGGTTATTTCAATAAACTGATATTTGTTAGTTATCAGCTTACTGGTGTGTGCTCAATGTTGGATTATCTATTTTGGTCAGCCTGCAGTGTTATTGTAGTACTATTTATTTGCTATTATTAGAATGTATTAATATTTTGAATTGGCTTTTATTAATAATTAATAATAATTAGTTTGTTTTCTTTTTTTATATATATATATATATATATATATATATATATATATATAATTTTTTTTAATATTTAGCTTTTTGTTTTATTTCCATTTTAGTTTTAGTAATTTTAGTATTTTATTTTAGTTAGTTGCCAATGTAACATTTCTCATTTTCATTTAAGTTTTTCATCTAATATTTATATATTATTTCAGCTTTATTTTAGTTAGCAAAAACAATTCAACTCTATAAGAACACTAATGCTTTTACCTACATATCCGGATGGAAAATTAAATCTGGATCGTTTTGGCGCGAGAAACCTTGACAAAAAAATGTTATTTATGAAAAATAAATGCTGCAAGAAGTGTAGCAAATGGTGCCTTTGAATTGTCAGTCGAATTGTACTTTGTGTGTGTGCAGTTTTCATCTTAGAAAGTAAGTGAAGCCGTCTGCTGTGATTTGGCCCGATAACCGTGGCAATGTGCCGTCCTAATTTGTCATCGCCGAATGGGGCGGAATCTGATAAGGCCAGAGACTTTAATACAAAAAGTCACAGGTAACGGATCGCCCCTTTGATGGCCGTGATGAGCCGGGGCAGCGGTGAGATAAGAGGGGTGAGGAGAAGAGATTGAGCCACAGACTGACTCTGAGACGGAGAAGTGCACATAAAGAATGGAAAGCAATGGTGCGGGAACGAAAGTATATTAGAGAGAAAATGGATGAAACGCAGAGAAAATGATGGTGCGTGGAGAGCCACTGGAGCCTCATCTCTCTTGGATTTACCACACACTTGAGGTCAAAGCCTGCAGCAAGAGAAGTTAGCTTCAGTAAAGGTGCTAGAGGCTAGCGCTGTCAGTTTAAAGGGGCTATAGTCTTCGCTTTTGTCTCGTGTATCCATCAGTATGGCTCATATACGCCTTCGTCACCAAATTGACTAGTTTATAGCAGTGGTTCTCATCTTTTGTGAAACCAAGACCCCCATTTTTCAAGACAGTATTTTTTTTATATTAAATTTTTTTATTTTATTTTATTTTATTTTATTTTATTTTATTTTATTTTATTTTATTTTATTTTATTTTATTTTATTTTATTTATTTTATTTTATTTTATTTTATTTTATTTTATTTTATTTTTGGATTATCTATTTTGGTCAGCCTGCAATGTTATTTTAGTATTATTTATTTACTCCCTAGTGAAAAAAATATATACTAAAATTATTTTGTGCCAAGTATACTAAAAATACATTTACATATTTACAAATACCCTGCAATTGTACTTTTGGTATACTAAACTGGTATACCTAAAGTCTGCTAAATTGGAACAACTAATTATAATTTAATTTTATTTTATTTAAAAAAAATATATAATATAATGTAATATAATATAATATAATATAATATAATATAATATGATTTATTTTTAAATAATTTAATAAAATATTGATAAATAATTTCCATAATCTCTAAAGTCAATTTCTACCGGATAAGCTTGACATAACTAGATAAATGTATACTCATTTAAAGATTTTCCATGACTTTTCCAGGTCTAGAAATCATACTTTTAAAATCCCCTCATATATCCAGTACTTTTTTGTCATTGTTTTGGCATAATTTTAAATAATTTTAATATTTTTAAAGGTGCCCTAGAACCAGTTTTTACAAGATGTAATATAAGTCTAAGGTGTCCCCTGAATGTGTCTGTGAAGTTTCAGCTCAAAATACCCCATAGATTTTTTTTAATTAATTTTTTTAACTGCCTATTTTGGGGCATCATTAACTATGCACCGATTCAGGCTGCGGCCCCTTTAAATCGCATGCTTCCTGCCCCCCTGAGCTCTCGACTATAATACAGTGCATTTACAAAGTTCACACAGCTAATATAACCCTCAAATGGATCTTTACAAGATGTTCGTCATGCATACTGCATGCATGCATCAGATCATGTGAGTATAGTATTTATTTGGATGTTTACATTTGATTCTGAATGAGTTTGAGGCTGTGCTCAGTGGCTAAAGCTAACATTACACACTGTTGGAGAGATTTATAAAGAATGAAGTTGTTTGTGCATTATACAGACTGCAAGTGTTTAATAATGAAAATAGCGACGGCTCTCTTGTCTCCGTGAATACAGTAAGAAACGATGGTAACTTTAACCACATTAACAGTACATTAGCAACATGCTAACGAAACATTTAGAAAGACAATTTACAAATATCACTAAAAATATCATGTAATCATGGATCATGTCAGTTATTATTGCTCCATCTGCCATTTTTCGCTATTGTTCTTGCTTGCTTACTTAGTCTGATGATTCAGCTGTGCACAGATCCAGACGTTAATACTGGCTGCCCTTGTGTAATGCCTTGAACATGGGCTGGCATATGCAAATATTGGGGGCGTATATATTAATGATCCCGACTGTTACGTAACAGTCAGTGTTATGTTGAGATTCGCCTGCTCTTCAGAGGTCTTTTAAACAAATGAGATTTATATAAGAAGGAGGAAACAATGGAGTTTGAGACTCACTGTATGTCATTTCCATGTACTGAACTCTTGTTATTCAACTATGCCAAGGTACATTTTTAATTTTTGATTCTAGGGCACCTTTAAGCCATGTTACGAAGTTCTTTGGTTTGATTCGTAGATGTTATTTTATAGACTCCTAAACATGCTTCTTTTTTTTTTTTTTAAAGTCACATTATTTCAATTACTTTCCTCAAATACAACAAAAACAAATGCTATTTTAGAACAACTAAACTGTTTGTAGTAATTTTAAAGATAATCTATCACAATGACAGTTGCCTTTCACTTCAAACCATTTAGTACTTTGAAATTCACAAATAGTCTAATGTGAGAATGTTTCGGATGCTATTTTGGGTTGGAAACTCAATCTGTTGGCATTTTTTTCTGTCAAACCAAGTATCTGATAGAAACAACAAAGACTATGAGAATAAGAGAAAAATAAATGCTCCGACTTAGTGAGATCCGTGTTTCTTTGTCTTTTTAAAGGTATCAACCAACTCAATCTTCTCGGGCGGTTCGGTCTCTGGGGCATAAAAACAAACCCAGTGTTTTTCTTTTTGGATTTGTGACATCTTAGACATGCCTCAGCTTAAAAAAAGAGAGAAAAATCTCCTTGCTTTTAAAAGTATGGCCACACTCAGTTATATAACAGCATATTTAGTTTCAGTGGTTTGAGAGTACTTGTGTTTGATGTACAGCCTCATCAGAGACGGATTGATTTGACAGCAGCCCAAGAGAGTCCTCGGAGGGAATTTAATTGGAAATAAACCTACAGAATTGCCCTGTGGGCAGCGAGCCATTGCCCCGTCCCAGCCCAGTATCCCATCTTGCAGGTGATTGTTTCTCTTTTAGTCCGAGATGGTGTCTCAGAAGACATCTTGAGTGGATGTGATGGGGTAGTTGGTCCAGAAGAGAAACGTTAGACAGCATGGACTGCTCTCATCTGCATTTAGATGAGTATTGATTGTTTATTTACCTGCTGGAGACAAGAGACCCATCCAGTCTTCTGTCCACTATTGCCTTCTCTTCTGCACCCACCGTTCACTGTTTATCTATCTATCTATCTATAGTTCTATCTATCGTTCTATCACTTTATCTGACGTTCTGTCTTTCTATCTATCGTTCTATCGTTCTATCTATCTATATCATTCTATCACTTTATCTGACCTTCTGTCTCTTTCTATCTGTCATTCTATTGTTCTATCTATTGTTCTATCTTTCGATCTATCGTTGTTTTGTTCTATAACCTGCCCATAAACAATCAGTGCACAGTTCTGAGGACATATTTCAATATCCAAAGTATTTATATTCAGTATCTTTAAGAATAAATTGTTAATTTTATGCAAGGCATCAATTGTTTCCTTCATCCGAAATACGGATGTGACCCTCGTTTACTGACATCGCATCCCTGTAGTTTGCTTTGCATTAAATAAAATGATTTAAAGCTCCGCAACGATTTTATAGATGAAATAAAACATACACTAACCTGTATTTCATAGACAAAATGCATCGTTGGCGGCGCTGAGAAACTGAACGTCACGTGATGATCGCGCCTGACCTGCCTTCCGTTTCCATTATACTCTTTCCAATTCCGCTATACTCTCTCTCTCACACACATACATTCTTATCTTACATACACATATTTTCTTCAGATATACATACATTTTCTTCTTACATAGTTATTTATAATAAAAGAATGAAAGGAGAATGTATGTGTGAGAGAGTAGAAATATATGCATGTGAAAGGAGAATGTATGTGTGAGAGAGTAGAAATGTATGTGTGTGAGAGTAGAATATATATGTATGTAAAAGGAGAATGTATGTGTGTGAGAGTGCCAGAATGAATTTTGGCTTGATTGGCACTTCATAGTGTTATATATAATATAATATAATATAATATAATAATTTTGTTTGTAATACATGTTATAATAATCCTTAAATAAGTATATAATGTATTCAATAATTTAACATTGGTATTGCCTCAGTTTTGCAGTTAAATTGAGTGAATATATAATGGTAGCCATGTGGACACTAGTAAGGGTGCGCACTGTAAAATATGACTAGTTTTATGAGCGGCTCAGGGTTTGTAAAGCTCGGTGGGTCTGTTGGGGGAGATAAGCGCAATTGAATGCCTCCTATGAGCCTTATCAGGGTAAATGTTGGTGACATTTGGGAGGCGGCGACGGCTGCGGTTTGGGGATCGGTGTGCCTGTGTGTGAACTACAGATGAGCTCAGACGAAAGAGAAAGACCGTGACTTTTATGCTTTATGTGCTTAGGGGGAATGAATTGAGACATAATACAAAGCTGAACATTTTCAGCAGATGCTGAATTTATGTGGATTTGTGAGTATTTTACATCAGCTGTTTTATTTAGTACTTGGCTTGATATTTTAATGACACATGCACAAAAATGATTCGATTTGTAGCTTCACACAGTGCGTCTGGTTTCCAATTATTAAAGATTCCTTATAAAACAGCTCTGAAGTCTGATCGTTGAAACTTTTGGTATATACAGACCTGTGACCGCACTTCAGTTGAATTGACAATATGCATGGTTACTTCCTGGTTTTCGATAAGCCATATTTGGGCATTTCCGGTGAACCTGTTAGCTGTCATTCGGTACTCTCTGTACATTGACACAAAACCATCAGTGGTTGACTTTTTAATGTTGTATTTATATTTTAATGCAGTTATCACATTTACCTAATTTGCCAAAAAAAAAATTGCATTGCAATAAAGACGAAGCTAATGGGAATATTTGAATAAGAAACGCTGTGTCTTTAATTAGACATGCACGTGCAACATTTTTTCAAATGACCACAAACATTATTTGTTCTTCCTTCTGAGATTGTCCCCATTTGTAAAACCGACTGTTTCAAGATGTAGGTAATCCAACATTTGATAGAAAACACTTATTTAAAAATATAAAAGACATTAATTGCCACTATAACCAGTAGATGGCAGCAGAGGAGCATTTATTTGCATATATATCAACCATTTCCTGTAATAGTTTTTCACTCAGTTTCGCTTTTGATTTAAATATTAAACATTATAAAATCACTAGGTTCAAAAATACATTTTGTCAAGCCAAAGTATGAAGTACTCAAAATCTCATGAAAAACAATAACTTTTCTTGTGAATGAATTACACAGAAAGCGAGCACCGCGCTCTTCCTTTATAATCACAGCAGCTGTCAGTCAGTGCAGCACTTTTTTTCACACAAAAGTATGAAAACTGATGGTCGAATTGAATTTAGCTGATGAGGAACATTGAAGTACGTCTTTATTTTATTTATTTATCTCTCCAATTCACAGAAACAACTGCTCTTCAGTCAGAGAAACGTAGTAGTTTTCATTTGCAGTTTGCAGTTATCATTTTGTGTCAAAATGTTGGATTTGGGGGTAAAATCATACCCTGTATATTGTATTGTTATATATTGTGTTGACAACTCATCAATTACATATTTACCATCTTATATTCTCAATAATTGGGTGTTTTTAAATAAACTGACAAAAACTATACAAGATAGAAGATAGCTAAAGCTTTGAAAATCCCTATTTCCACTATCAGAGCAATAATTAAGAAATTCCAATCAACTAAAGATGTTACAAATCTGCCTGGAAGAGGACGTGTGTCTAAATCGTCCTAATGTGAAGTTAGGAGGAAAGTTTAAAGTAGCCAAAGATTCTCCAAGGATCACAGCTGGAGAATTGCAGAGATTAGTTGAGTCTTGAGTCTCAGAAAGCCTAAAAAAAATTATCAGACAGCACCTGCATCCCCTTAAGTTGTTTGGGAGGGTTTCAAGAAAAATCCTCTGCTCTCATCCAGAAACAATCTCCAGCATATTCAGTTGTCAGTCAAGACTGGAACTTCAAACGGGACCGGCTTCTATGGTCAGATTTTTGGCTTTTTGGCAGCAAACTCACCAGATGGGTTTGGTGCACACATGGATAAAAAGTACCCCATGCCCACGGTTAAATATACTGCTGGATCTTTAATGTTGTTGGCCTGTTTTTTTGCTGGAGGTCCTGGACATCTTGTTCAGATACATGGTATCATGGATTCTATCAAATACCAACAGATAAAAAATCAAAACCTGACCGCTTCTGCTAGAAATCCAATAATGGCCTGTGGTTGGATCTTCCATCAGGACAATGATTCAAAACAAACAACAAATCCAACACAAAAATGTGTCACTGAGCACAAAATGAAGCTTCTGCCATGGTCGTCCCAGTTCCCTGACCTGAACTCTAAAGAAAATGAGTGGAGTGAACTGAAGAGAAGAAGCACCAACATGGAGCTGGGAATCTGAAGGATTGAAGGAAGGTCTCTGAAGGTCTCTGATCTCTTGTCAGGTGTTCTCCAAACTCATCAGGCATTATAGAAGACGACTCAGAGCTGTTATCTTGGCAAAAGGAGGTTGCAAAAAGTTTTGAATAAAAGGGTGTCAATAATTGTGGCCAACGAGTTTTGGAGAAAAACATTTATTTCATAATGTAATTTTCCCCCAACTTTCAGTTCTTTTCCTTAAATGAAAGGTTATAATTTTGTGAATTTTTTGAATGAAAGATCAAAAGGATAAACAATGCAGATTTATTTTCACTGCCGCCTTTGCTCATAATTACTAAGGGTGCCAATAATTGTGGAGGACACTGTACAATACTGTTCAAAAGTTTGGGGTCAGTAAGATTTTTGTTTTTTTTTAAACACAATTAGTGCTTTTATTCAGAAAGGACACATTAAAGTGATAAAAAGTGGCAATAAAGATATATATGTTACAAAAGATTTCTATTTTTAAATAAATGCTGCTCTTCTGAACTTTCTAATCATCAAAGAATTCTGAAAGAAATTCATAAGTTTTCAACATTGAAATGAATAATAAATGTTTCTTGAGCAGCAAATCATCATTTTAGAATGTCTTCTGAAGGATCATGTGACTCAAGACTAGAGTAATGATGCTGTTGCATCACAGTAATAAATTAGATTTATAAATATATTACAATAGAAAACAGTTATTGTAAATTGATATAATATTTCATAATATTACTGTTTTTACTGCATTTTTTTAATCAAATAAATGAAGTCTTGATGAGCAGAAGAGACATTCAGAAACATTTACTGACCCACAAAACTTTTAATTGTAGTGTAATTATATAATATCTAGATTCAATCAGCGTACAGTTATGTACTGGCTAATGAACTCTATTGCCTTGTTTCAAAATGATTTGTTATGTGCTGTTACTTTACTAAGCGGTCAGACTTACAGTTTTCAATCTCTCAGCTCATTGAGATCAGTGCAGGGTCGCAGGAAAGGTTGTAAAAGGTCAGATTGTGTGTTTCTGAATTAGTCACAGTCTCTTGCTCTTCAGTGTCACAGCAGTTACAGGGATTCAGAGCGACACTCTCTCTCCGCTTCCTCCATATACTCTCAAGTAGTCCGATTCTTGCACGTCAAGTCCAGAACTGGAGTGTTGTATAGAATTGATTCACTCGTTGACTTTGTTTGTGTTCTGATATATCTCGCATTGTGCTCGAGGGTGTCGTGAACATATTTCTTTCTCCGTAGAGGTCATAAGCTTTCGGAGGCTCTGGTGACATTTTGGAAAACCATGGTATTTGCAAAAGGGTAAATATCGCCTTGAGTGTTTGCCCTATTTAGATTGGCAGCTTCTGTGTATTGTTTTTTTCCTCCTTTTCTGGCATAAAACGAGGGGAAAAGACTTGATCCTACCTCTGGGCCTTTTTTCCTTCCTCTGACAAGAAATAAACAGGATCCAATAAAGCCATTTTTTGGTTATATAGCCATCAATTGCTCCTGCAAGGCAGTAGTTATTGACTTATCTTCTCAAACCTGAGAGAGAAAGGTTTGTGATGATCAGTCAAAGTTAATCAGTCATTAGGTCTTAGATGGGTTGATACCATCTGATTGGACAAAAAAAGTCAAATTAGATTGTTTGCACTGAGCAATATTAATCAAGTGACATTATGAAGAGAGAAACCAATAGCTTTGTATCCCATCACACCATCTCTAAGAGAGTTTTTGAATTGCTCTGGTCACCCTGAAGTCATTTATGATGGCTATCCTCTCTCAAGGGCTCTCTATGATTGTATTAAACTATTCAAAGGTTCAAAGTATTAATGTAATGAAAAAGAAGAAACTACAGTGTACTTGAGATAAACCAAGCTACATGATTCATCGTGTCTTTGTGATTGTGAGTATACACTATTGTTGAAAAATTCAGGATTGGTAAGATTTTTTTTGTGTGTTTTCTCATGCTCACCAAAATGCAGTAAAATTGTGAAATATTATTACAATATAAAATAACTATTTTCTATCTGAATACATTTTAAAATGTAATTTATTCCTGTGATCAAAGCTGAATTTTCAGCATCATTACTCCAGTCTTCAGTGTCACATGATCCTTCAGAAATCATTCTAATATGATGATTTGCTGCTCAATAAATATTTCTGTTGCTGTTCAGTGTTGAAAACAGTTGTGGAAACCATGATGCATTTTTTTCAGGATTCTTTGATGAATCAAAAGTTGAAAAGAACAGCATTTATTTGAAATGGAAATCTTTTGTAACATTATACATGGAAATGGAACACTTTTGTAACATGTTTTTACTGTCACTTTTAATCAGTGTAATGCATTCTTGCTGATTAAATGTACTGACCCTAAGCCTTTGAACAGTAATGTACATGTTTAAAAATGATTTTTCATCCACTCAGCTGTTAATTCAGTAACTGATTTAAAAAGTAATTCTGATTCAGGCAGATAACTGTGAATCTGTTTGATTGAACTGGTTCATAAGTTATTTGTTGGTGAATCAGACTAGATCGGTTGCATCAAGAACAATGCAAATAGAATATGTTTTTTTTTTTTTTTTTTGTCTTTTTATCTCCTCACATTCAATTCTGACTGCAACTCGTGCTGCCGCTGCCGTAAAATTTATAGTGCAAACTCTGGTGTTTGTTACAATTAGGCATGGACTCATTTTTTTGTTGTCTTTAATTAAATTGATTATGCTACTTGCAGTTGTTTTCCATCGGAAACAAAAATCTTTTATAGTTGTGATTTGTTTACCGAATCTACATATTTGATCTTTGATTATAATATATTTAAAAAAGGAAAATGATGTCATTAATTACTCGCCCTCATGTTGTTCTACAACCATAAGACCTTCGTTCATCTTCGGAACATAAATTAAGATATTTTTGATAAAATTCGATGGCTCAGTGAGGCCTGCATTGACAGCAAGTTATTTTATACTTTCAATCCCCAGAAAGGTACTTAAAGACATATTTAAAACAGTTCATGTGACTACAGTGGTCCAACCCTAATGTTATGAAGCGACGAGAATACTTTTTGTGCGTCAAAAAAACAAAATAACGACTTTATTCAAAAATGTCCTCTCTTCCGTGTCAGTCTCCAATGCGCGTTCACAAAAATATCTTAATTTGTGTTCTGAAGATGAATGAAGATCTTATGGTTGTGGAATGACATGAGGGTGAGTAATTAATGACATTATTTTCATTTTTGGGTGAACTAACCCTTTAAGGAAAATAAATCCAATAAAACAAACAAACAAACACATTTATATGGTATGACTCTGCTTATGTAGCTGCAACAAGAGTATGGCTTAATGGCATAAACACATGATCTTTGAATATTATATTGCATGTAATGATCTTTCAGCTCCACCAGTACCCGTGATCCAAGTGCAACCACGTTCAACTAAACTGAACTCTTAACAGCTCAAATCAAATGCTAATGTTGGATTTGTTTCAGGTCCCATGTATCGACTAGAGAAGCAAACAGAACCGAATGTGGCAGTGGATTTGGACAGTACGCTGGAGAGCCAGGGAACGCTGGAGTTCTGCTTGGTCCGAGAAAACAGTGAGTTTTGTTGACATTACTGATGCTGCTTCCATCTTCGAACATTGCACACTCATGAAGCACTTTTAAAGGGGACCTATTATGCCCTTTTTCGAAGTCTTGATTTTGAACTCTACTAGAACAGGTTTTCATGCTTGAATGTCCTAAAAACACATTTGATATTGTTGCAGCTCCTCTCTTCCCAGTCTGTCAGTAACGCTCTGTTTAGTTCCTCTCTCTATGAAGCCCCTCCTTCTGAAAAGCACAGTGTGCTCTGATCGGTCGGCTGGACCATTGTGTTGTGATTGGTCAACTGCTTCGAGCATGTTTGGAAAATGTCCCGCCACTTAACCATAACTGCAAGTTTCAACACACTACTAACTCACTCAACCAGGCCCCTCCCCTTTATTTTGGGTGGGAATTATTTAAAGGGGACCTATTATGCCCTTTTTACAAAATCTCCTATTATGCCCCTTTTTTCAAGTCTCTGGTGTCCCCAGGATGCTTCTATGAAGTTTCAGCTCAGAATACCCCACAGATCATTTATTATAGCTTGTCAAATTTTTGAAAAAAGCATAATGGGACCCCTTTAAAACATTTCAGGGAGAGTTTTTCCTTCATTTAGATGAATAGATGCACTTTATTGATCACATTCATTGTTGCAAAACAACAGCAATGTTAAATATACAGTGCACAAACATCTCTTTCTCCTTCTGTAGGTTCTCGAGGCGAGGAGAGCTCGGAGGAAGACCCGCCTATAGACATCACTACGGTACAGGACATGTTGAGCAGTCACCACTACAAGTCCTTCAAGATCAGCATGATCCACAAGCTCCGCTTTACCACAGATGTACAGCTAGGTACAGATTACAAATCCCTGTGTTTTACACTAGACTCTACTTCTGCTGATACACAGACCAACATTCAGAGAGTTTTCTCTTCAGAATCAGTGGGACAAAAAAAGAGTACTGTACTGTAATATAGTATGGAATGGTATAATATAGCGTAGAATCATATTATAATAGTATGTAGTATATTGTTGTTGTTCTAAAAGTATAGTATATATATATATATATATATAATGTGTGTGTAAACATATAATTGTTCATTAGTTAACATTAGTTAACTACTTTAGTTAACATGAACTAATAATGAACTGCACTTCTACAGCATTTATTAATCTTTGTTAATGTTAATTTCAACATTTACTAATACATTATTAAAATCTTGTTAACATTAGTTAATGCACTGTAAACCAACATGAACAAACAATGAACAACCGTATTTTCATTAACGTTAACGAAGATTAGTAAATGCAGTAACAAATGTATTGCTCATGGTTAGTTCATGTTAGTTAATACATTAACTAATGTTTAACTAATGAACCTTATAGTTATATAAATAATAGCTTTTATATTATATCAAACATTTTATTTATATTTACTTATATAATATATATATTTTTTGTAATGACTAAAAACAAATAATATATTATTATAGTATTACAGTAGTAATGCAAACACTAAAAAAAATTCCTGTAACAAAAGTCTCTCCAATTCTCCCTGGCTTCTCCTGACTTCTCAGTTTCTCCACACATGAACAAAAGTTTGGCTGAGGGTCTCCAGATCAAACACAGTACTGTTTTGTGAAAACACAAAAAAATATTCTAGCACACTTGACAGTTGCTACAGTCACAGCTCCATCCCAATTACAGCAGCGCTCCAGGCGCAGGAAGCCTGTGTGTGCAGGAAGCTGTGGAATCTCCTTTGGAATTTCAGTCTGATTGACAGGCTGGAATTTTTTTTTTCTGACACACTGATGTTTGCATGCTATTTTTTTATGTCATGTGAATGATGGACAGCTGTCACATCCATTATGGATGGACTTTGTGTGTGCTTGTGAGATAGACTTGTAATAATATTCCAGACCCCTCTCTCTCTCTCACGCCATTTCCCACAGAATCCGTTTCAGTCTCCATTCGTATTTAAATAACAGGGAAAATAAATTCACACATCTGTTAATCTTTAAAACCTGGATGCCATTCTTTTGTAAACCATTTAGATAAAAAATGACAGTCAAAATCTATAGTTTCCCCAAGTGACTTGTGATTTTTATGATAAAATCTTTCCACTTTTCCAGGAATTTCTGGTGAAAAGGTAGAGATCGACCCTGTCACCAATCAGAAGACAAGCACGAAGTTCTGGATCCGACAGAAGCCGATCTCCATAGACTCGGATCTGCTGTGTGCCTGCGACCTGGTGGAGGAGAAGAGTCCAAGTCAGTTCTGCTCATACTTTAGTAAAGTTTTATATATATATATATATATATAATATCACTATGCAAAGTTTTTGGGACTTTTTTTAATGTTTTTGAAAGAAGTCTCTCCTGCTCACCAAGACAGCATTTATTTCATAAAAAAAATACAGTAATATCAGTAATATTATGAAAATGTATTATAATTTAAAATAACTGTTAATAATTTGAATATATTGTAAAATATAATTTATTCCTGTGATCAAAGCTGAATTTTCAGCATCATTACTCAAGCCTTAAGTGTCACATGATCCTTCAGAAATCATTCTAATTTGCTGATTTGCTGCTCAAGAAACATTTTCTGATTATTATCAATGTTGAACAATACAGCATTTATTAATCTTAGCTAATGTTAATCTTAATATTTACTAATGCATTTTGAAGATCAAAAGTTGTATCTTTTAACATTAATGAACCAGCATGAACATTTTTATTAAGTAACATTAACAAAGGTTAATAAATGCTGTAAAAGTATGTTGCTCATTGTCAGTTATTGCATTTACTAATGTCAACAAATGAGACCTTATTGTAAAGTGTTACCAAAAATAATATAGTCACTGCCGTTCTTGCCACCTCAGAGAAGACGCTTCTGGTTTATGTATAAACTCTTTTGATGTCCCCACATCACTGCCGACTGACAGATATAGTTGTGGCACTGCAAACTCACCAAGGGATTTATATTGCATTACACTTACAGGGAACTCCGTTACAGAAAACAAAATCTATTTACGCAGCCTTTCTGTAAGGTTTGCATTGGTAAGTGATGCAGACATCTCTTCTTAGCGGATATGACAGGGACACGAGCGCAGCTCTCCAGACGCGTGCTGCTAACGGTGATTGATGAAGTGCAGACAGATTGCTGAAGTCTGCTCACAGGCGCTGTGCCGCACACGGATGCTCCGACTACGCCTGGAAATGCTCCAGTCTCACAGTCGGAACTGAGCGTTTGTTTTTTGGAGCAGGGCCATTTATTTTATTATGTGTCCTGTGTTCATATTCAAAGATGCCAAAGTTAACATCTTAATTTATGAGATTAATTAATTGTGTTTAACACAGTCATATTTTATTCAGTTTATGCACCCAACAATACCTTTGGTTAGGCTCTTGTTTATCACTAAATAATTTCTTCAGCAAGTACGTATTAAATAGATCAAAAGTGACGGTAAAGACATGCTATTTCACATAAATTCTGTTTTTCGAAGTTTCTTTTTAACAAAAACCCAACAAAATATTTATACAATTTATACAACTGTTTTCAGCATTGATAATAATCAGAAATGTTTCTTGAGCTGCAAAAAAGACTGGAGTAATGATGCTGAAAATTCACCTTTGATCACAGGAATAAATTACATTTTTAAATATATTCTAATAGACAACAGCTATTTTAAATTGCAATAATTGTTCACAATAATATGGTTTTATGGTTGATCAAATAAATGCATCCTTTTCTTGCAAAAAAATAAATAAATAAATAAATAAAAAAATCTTACCAACCCCAAGCTTTGCAACATTATATATAATAAATGTATGTATATATAGATTTACCAGATTTAATAATGCATTAAAAAATTCAAATTAATTTAATGTAAATTTGCATGAAGCTTTTGATTAGACTTATTTTTGTTGGGCTATAATAACTAAAAAAAAATTACAAAATTTCCAAAATAATTTGTCAAAAGCTAAGATTAATAAAAAAAAATATTGCAATGGCAGCATAAGGATTTTTATTTATACATAAAAAACATGGATTTCCCAAAAATGTACTCCCATCGCCTGGCAGTAAGCTCAAATGCTCTCTCTGTATGTTGAACCATGGTGGTCATTTAGAAGTTGCATCCCCAATCATGTCACGTGTGTCTGCTTCTTTCCTGAGTGTAAGAAGATCTTTATGCTTTCTTTGTAGGTCATGCAATATTTAAGCTCACATATCTAAGCAACCACGACTACAAAGCCCTGTACTTCGAGTGTGATGCTGCTACTGTCAATGAGATTGTCCTCAAGGTAGGGTTCAACTGATACTTTATATTTTTGTATGTTTTAAAGTGCCCCCATTATACTTTTTCAAATATTACCTTTCATGTAATGTAATATAGTTGTTTGTGAATGTAAAAGGTCTGCGAAGTTTTAAAGATAAAAGTGCACGACAAATAAAGTTATTGTCTCCCAAAATAAAGAATCGATTCTGAACTGCCGAAACGAGTCGTCAGTAGGGGTGTGATCAAACACTGTAGTTGTAGCTGTTTGCAGTTTGGTTTGTGTTGGTTTGGTTTGTGAAGATCCGGAGCTGAAATTCAGATATGGAAATAGGCGTTTGATTTCCAACATGTGCTATAAGCATTAGACCAATCACAACACAATGAACCATCTGACCAATCAGAGCAGAGTAGGCTCTCGGAAAGGAGGGGCTTAGAGAGACTGAATCCTTTAGTGAACCGTTTCGGACACTGAGAAAAAGGTGATGATTCATTGTATATTATGAGAAAATGAAAGTGTTTTTTGACCTTGAATGCCTGTAAACCTAATATAGGAGACTCCAAAATAAAATTAGGAGCCTTTAAAATAGCATAAATAGGGGCACTTTTTGTGTATTTGTACGGGTGTGCCTCATACGTCCTGAAAAGTGAAGCTGCGGGCTCTTTGATCGCCCCCTGGAGGTTGGATGCAGTACAGGTCATAAACCCCGCCCTCTCAATGCAGAAGAATGAGACTTAAGTTAAAACATAAAAATAAATTATGCTTCAAATAAAATTTTCCAAAAGGTGGTTTTGGTCATTTAAGGTAGTTATCATCACGCTGATTTATATTCAATTGTTAGTTTTTGTGATAAGTTTGATTTTAGCTAGCAATTTGGTGCAATAGAAACGAGGCGTGTTGTCGTGATTCACAGTTGATTGACAGCTTCTCTGAGGACTGTCGGAGCTTCGAGGGGAGATTCAAGATATATAACTAACTATTAATTTTCAATTTCTGTGTTATTTCACATCGACAAAATGAGCTGTTCAGCAGTAAACTGAACTAACTGACCTACAGGATCTGACGGATCACTGAACTTTTCTCAGTAACGTTAATTGTGGGCTTCATAAGCTAATTAATAAACGTTACTAGTTAAGATAACGTTAGCCATGACGGGGAAAAAAACAGGTGATCGTTATCTGGCAGTTACCAATTGTTTTTATGGGTATAAAATAATAATTAGCAGGATAAAACTAATAATCGCCTACTCTAATTCATTATAGAGCACTGTCTACAGCAATCGATCTCCTGTAACGTTAGTTTAACCCTTTATTTAAAATGGCAGGACCTTTTCTGACATTTTAGAGTTGTTTTCTAGTGGCATATTATGTTGAGTTTATCTACTGAATTTGCTGTTTCAAAAATATTATTACTCTAGAAACAGAATAGCCTATTATTTTATAGGTAGAATTTTAAATTGTGTATAATTTATATAGCCTATTTAAAATACATCAATGATGACGCAGTAGTCTGGGCGGAAGTTTAATACCGCGACTCCGCCTCCGGGCTCCACTGACGATTCTTTCTGCGCATGCCCAGGCTCCAAACTTTTTTTTTGACGTTTTTGCGTAATGTGTCAGAGCCCGTCGGCGTCCGTTTTGGCTTCAGTTCAGTACAATGGAAGGAAGCGGCATCGAGGCGTCCATCTTTTTTTACAGTCTATGTATTTGTATAAATATGATCCCTTTCACAGCAAGTGTGTTGTTTCCTCTTCCTCTTCCAGGTGAACTACATCCTGGAGTCTCGTGCCAGCACGTCAAGGGCGGATTACTTCGCCCAGAAACAACGCAAACTGAACCGTCGCACGAGTTTCAGTTTCCAGAAGGACAAAAAGTCGGGCCAGTAGGGCTGGCGGCCAAACCGATCAGAACTGAATGGGCCTATGTGAACAGAGGCAAAGAGATAGATGGGAAAATATAAAGAATAGAAGGATTCCAAGAAGCTTAGAAAAGGAAAAGATAGAGAGAATATGGGATAAATATGAGACATGCATCCTTGTCTCATCTGGATGGAGAAATCAGCCTCTTAAGGTCGGCCTTTCCTGGACTGACGGTCCTTAATCATATCAGAGCACTAATGCTCTCTGCTGTCACTCGAATGTACTAGCAAAACCAACCAACAATCTAATTGAACAATTATATTAACGTTTGAAGCCACAGCCATCGCCGAGAACAGACAAAACCATCAGCTGGACTCTGGATGCCAAGGACCGAGAACTTGCTGCTGTTTCTGCGTCAGTTTCAAAGACTTACTTCCACTGCCTGCAAACGAACTGTACATAAACGCACACCAAAACAAACGCAGTCGGAACCTTAAAAGCCAGAAAGAGCAAGTGAACTGTATTATCTATTCCCATGTGTATCAAAGATATTATAACTTTAACCACACCAGACTCTGACAGGTAAAGGGATCATGATCTTTTTTTTTTTTTTAACGAAAATGTAAATAGCAACCACATTCAGGGTCTGATGACAAACCCTCTTTGGCCATAGTACTTTAGTGCCTGCTACAGATCAATATGACAAGATTTTAACCATCGGGAAAAGCCTCAACTCTTTCTACCAACAGAGGAGGCTGGTAGGTTAAGGAATGACAGATTTTTAATGATCAAATATGAAATAATAACTTCTTTTTACTGTGATGTGTTTTTCCCCTCTGCATTGTATCTTTTGATTGCGTATATTATAACGAACCAGTCGCCTTCTACCTCTTTTAGAAGGATGTTTTGGTTTATTCCGACTGTCCTCTTGGGCTGCAATGGGAATGTATGTATTTGCCACATTTCATTATAAATGTTAAAGATAACATTATTATACTAGGTTCATTTCATCTGTGTGTGTTCTCCGCACCAAACCTGCCGTTTCAACTCGTTTCTTTCTACAAATGAGAGGGAACTCTCTCTACCTATAACTCCACTTCAATCGCTGCTGTTGTTAAACTGGATTCAGGGTGTATGTTCTATCCAAAACGTTCTGACTCAGGTTTCCGACTGCCATGTTGTCTTGACTGATCTTGTTTCGTTTCGTTTTTTTTATGTCTGTCAAAGCCAGAGAGCGATGACTGATACTCAATTCAGTGCTGACGGATGGACAAAGAGAGCATGTGTTCCCGTGATGGGGATTACAGCTGAATAGACATTTCAAATAAAACTTTATTTATAATATTACGGTGACCTAGGGGGTTATCATGCGGCCTATGGAATCAACAAGATTTGCTACAGTACATGTATACTGTATATAAGTAGATTTTCTAATTAAAGACTGAACTACAACATGTGTCTGTGTTGTTTTATTGTTTTCGTTATTTTTAGGGGATCTATTAAGCCCTTTTCAAAGTCTTGATTTTGGGTTTGTGCTCTACTAGAATTGGTTTTCATGCTTGTTTTCATGTGTTCAAAAAGCACATTATTTTCCCATATTTGACATAGTTGCAGCTCCTCTCTTCCCAGTCTGTCAGTAACACTCTGTTTAGTTCCTGGGCCTCATTTATAAAATGTTGCGCAGAAACCGTGTTAAATTTGATCTTACAATCATTTCTCAGATGTGCGTACGTGTGATTCATAGAATGGACGTGTACACAGAAAATGAGCGTACGCCTCTTTCAGATGTGAAATCTATAAATCGCAATCTTGATCTTGTAAACAACACCTAATTAATGTCATTTACATATGTAACGGAGGCCAGCTAGTAGTTGCTGTGCAAGATGCTCTAGCAACTGATGCTAGAGGTTGCAGCCTTAAGCTTCCTTGTTAGAGCGTCCAACTCCCACGCTGGAGACCCAGGTTCGAGGCCCGCATAGAGCGGGGCGAGTAGGGCCTGTGTAGAGGGGTTACATTGGTGCCGTGACCCGGGTGGGAGTGAGGTTTAGAGGGGTGAGTGTAACGGAGGCCAGCTAGTAGTTGCTGTGCAAGTAAACCGCACTCCCCTGATCTCAAGAGATGCTCTAGCAACTGACGCTAGAGGTTGCAGCCTTAAGCCTCCTTGTTAGAGCGTCCAACTCCAACGCCGGAGACTCAGGTTCAAGGCCTGCGCAGAGCGGGGCAAGTAGGACCTGGGTGGAGGGGTTACACATATAACGTAAAAGATCAACAGTCATCGTCCAAATCCTTAGCGAGCTGCAAGAATAGCGTAGATTTCCAAAAACCTGCAGTAATCTGACAATGAAAAGTGTGTATGTCTGCTCAGACCCTGACGTGGCTCTAAGCACTTTTCCACGTCAAAGACCGTTTTTATAAATATGAGCATTGGCGTAGCGTACGCACGCTTTATAAATGAGGCCCCTTGTCTCTATGAAGCCCCTCCTTCTGAAAAGTACAGTGTGCTCTGATTGGTCGGCTGGACCAGTGTGTTGTGATTGGTCAAGCACTTTGAGTGTGTTTAGGACTTTTCACACGGCACTTAACCCCGGGTTATCATCGTTCTAAACACCGCTTTTAATCAGTGCAGTGTTAGAAAGTTACAGCTAGACACTTAGCAACAGACAACCAATCACATGCTCATATTTGCATGCTTTGGACAGTCACAGAAACACTGCGCATTGTATATAAAAATAGTAAATTCAGCGTTTGAGAGGAAAAATGTAAAATGCTGACAGAAAACGCTACAATTTGAGTGAAGAAGAGACCATTTCATTCTTACCTTTACACTCTAAAAAATGCTGGGTTAAATATGGACAAAACCAGGGATTGGTTTGTTTTCACCCAGCCACTTTTTTTTTCAACCAATTTTGGATTTATTTTTAGCCAGCAATATAGTAATACAGTAAAAGGCATGTTTTTGCTCACCCCCACATAAGGGCAAATTTGTGGGGTATTTTTAAGCTGAAACTTGACCAGACCAGAGACTTATATTACATCTTGTGAAAGAGGGCATAATAGGTGCCCTTTAACCCAACCTGCTGGGTTTGTCCATATTTAACCCAACTTGGGTTGTTTTTAACCCAGCATTTTTAGAGTCTATATGTCCATTCAGTAAAAGCTTGATAGTACAGTCTGCAATACAAGGATGCACAATGCTATAGCTAGCTAACCTATATAAACATTTTCTCCCATTCATGAGGAATAATGCGTTCCCAGAAGAAAATTCAAGACTACAATCCTGCCGTTTCAGGGAGTTCAGAAACAGTGAGCACGGATGCTGAGAATAAATATAATCAGTTAATAAATGCATAATCAGGTATTTCATTCAGTAAATGTAAATGGCTCAGTTCAATTTAAAATTATCTATCCAGTATTTGTGTCTACGATGTTTTTTATTCGTTTTAGAGTATTGTGGTGTTTGCTTTGCAGCATGCAAACAGCAAAAAAATATATTGGAATCAGTTGATTTTCTCATGTGATTTGCTTGAGGAACGCCATGTGAGTGGTGGTGTTTATGTAGAGCGCTTATGTTTTTATCACAGCTAGGTTAGTGTCTGAAACTATTAAAAGTAAAAGTGAAGTTTTGTTTACAATCACTGATTTACTGGTCTCTATAATGTAGAGAAATGTCTTTGTTCCAGCAATAATACCAAGCTAAGTACATTTGTTAGCCTCAGGCTATTGCAGGGTCTCTCTTCTGTCACATTTTGTTTGCTTTGCTTGACCAACCCTACAGGCCACAAGAGAGCTAGACGTGAAACTGAACGTGGAGTTATCCAACACTCACTCATTTATCTCATATTTGTATTGTTGTATTCTTCTTGATCTGCAATTGTGGTCTGGATGTAGTACGTTTTTGTTATCCAAACAGAACTATGCAAGTGAATGACATTTAAGTAGTGGGCATGTGTATGTGTTCGTGTCATAGATTCAGCAAGGTGCTGGAAACATTCCTCTGAGATTTTGGTCCATATTGTCATGACAGCATCACACAGTTACTGCAGATTTGTCAGATTTGAATCTCCTGTTCCTCCACATCCCAAAGCTGCTCTATTGGATTGAGATCTGGTGTTCATTTGAGTCTAGTGAACTCACTGTCATGTTCAAGAAACTAGTTTGAGATGATTTGAGCTTTGTGACATTATCCTGCTGGAAGTATCCATCAGAAGATGGTCATAAAGCGATGGACATGGTCAGCAACAATACTCAGGTAGACTGTGGTGTTTAAATGATGCTCAGTTGGTACTAAGAGTGTGGCATGAAAATCTCCTTCACACCATTACACCACAAGCAGCCTGAACTGCTGATACAAGGAAGGATGGATCCATGCTTTCATGTTGTTTACACCAAATTCTGACCATCTGAATGTCGCAGCAGAAATTGAGACTCATCAGACCAGGCAACGTTTTTCCGATCTACTATTGTGCAGTTTTGCTGAGCCCATGTGAATTTTATCCTCCGTTTCCTATTCTCAGCTGACAGAAGTGGCACCGGTGTGTCTTCTGCTGCTGTAGATCATCTGCTTCAAGGTTGGACGTGTTGTGTGTTCAGAGATGCTCTTCTGCAGATCTTAGTTGTAGCGGGTGTTTATTGGAGTTACTGTTGCCTTTCTATCAGCTGAACCAGTCTGTTCTCCTCTGACCTCTGTCATCATCAAGGCATCTTCACCCACAGAACTGCCGCTCAATGGATATTTTCTTTTTTTCAGATCATTCTCCATAAACCCTAGAGATGCTTGAGTGTGAAAATCCCGGTAGATCAGCAGTTTGTGAAATACTCAGACCAGCCTGTTTGGCACCAACAACCATGCCACATGACACAAAGTCACTTAAATCACCTTTCTTACCCATTTGAACTTCAGCAGATCATCTTGAGTGTCTACATGCCTAAATGCATTGAGTTGCTATATACAGTGGGTACAGAAAGTATTCAGACCCCCTTAAATTTTTCCACTCTTTGTTATATTGCAGCCATTTGCGAAACTCATTTAAGTTCTTTTTTTTTTTTTCCTCATTAATGTACACACAGCACCCTATATTGACATAAAAACACAGAATTGTTGACATTTTTGCAGATTTATTAAAAAAGAAAAACTGAAATATCACATGGTCCTAAGTATTCAGACCCTTTGCTCAGTATTTAGTAGAAGCACCCTTTTGATCTAATACAGCCATGAGTCTTTTTGGGAAAGATGCAACAAGTTTTTCACACCTGGATTTGGGGATCCTCTGCCATTCCTCCTTGCAGATCCTCTCCAGTTCTGTCAGGTTGGATGGTAAACGTTGGTGGACAGCCATTTTTAGGTCTCTCCAGAGATGCTCAATTGGGTTTAAGTCAGGGCTCTGGCTGGGCCATTCAAGAACAGTCACAGAGTTGTTGTGAAGCCACTCCTTCGTTATTTTAGCTGTGTGCTTAGGGTCATTGTCTTGTTGGAAGGTAAACCTTCGGCCCAGTCTGAGGTCCTGAGCACTCTGGAGAAGGTTTTCGTCCACGATATCCCTGTACTTGGCCGCATTCATCTTTCCCTCGATTGCAGCCAGTCGTCCTGTCCCTGCAGCTGAAAAACACCCCCACAGCATGATGCTGCCACCACCATGCTTCACTGTTGGGACTGTATTGGACAGGTGATGAGCAGTGCCTGGTTTTCTCCACACATACTGCTTAGAATTAAGGCCAAAAAGTTCTATCTTGGTCTCATCAGACCAGAGAATCTTATTTCTCACCATCTTGGAGTCCTTCAGGTGTTTTTTCATGTGTCTTGCACTGAGGAGAGGCTTCCGTCGGGCCACTCTGCCATAAAGCCCCGACTGGTGGAGGAGTGTCACAGCAAAGGGTCTGAATACTTAGGACCATGTGATATTTCAGTTTTTCCTTTTTAATAAATCTGCAAAAATGTCAACAGTTCTGTGTTTTTCTGTCAATATGGGGTGCTGTGTGTACATTAATGAGGAAAAAAATGAACTTGAAAATGAACTAAATGATTTTAGCAAATGGCTGCAATATAACAAAGAGTGAAAAATTTAAGGGGGCCTGAATACTTTCCGTACCCACTGTACATATATTGTATGTATGAAATGCATGTTGATGCCAGATGTGAAGGGAGCCTGAGTCTTGTTTGATTGCTTTTGTATTACGTTTCAATACATTTAAGTCAAATATGTTTATTTTATAAATGTAACAATGTAAAATGCTAGCTTCTTTATTATTGATGTGGCACTTCCGTTTGTGCAGACATTCGAAATGCTTGAGTTTGATATGCATGCTGCAATACATTCAGCATTTTCTTTATTTCAGCTCATTCAATAGACAACCTGTTTCTTGGACTGACTGGCAATGGTCTGTATCTCTTGTCAAACAATAGATGAATTGCAGTCAGGTTTGTCTTTCCCTCATTAACTTCATATCAGAATATGAGGAGTTTTTGCCCCAAGATCAGACGCATGAATGCAGTTTAAGAAACCACCGATTGCATTTCACTTTGCAGTTTAATGAAAAAGAACAACTAGCCAATTGTTTTTTCATTTAAAATGAAAGCAAGCAGCAGCACTTCAACAACAGGTAACGTCTCGCCTTTGGGGTTAAACTGAATCCTCGTTGTGTGGACTCAGACAGCAGCTGGCAGAGGACACATCCTTACAGACGCCTCTGTCTTGGGGTTCTTCTGCAGCTGTGGCCCCTGAGAGATCTTTTTCTGCCCTCCATGAGAAACGGAGATAGACACTGGTTAAAAATATCCTGAGACTTCGCCACAACCAAGACAATAAACTTAATTCAGAGTGACAGTCATGGAGCCGGAGATGGATTTTCTCAGCTCTTGTTGCAGGAGAAAGAGGCTTGTTTTGTCTTTCTCCGGCGTCTCAGTGCTGTGAACATCTCTTCGGCTCTGTCACGACGGTTGTTTTGGCTCTGCAGCACTGCAGTGACTCTCTGCATCCTCACTGGAGTCTTTCCAGACGGTGTCAGCTTGGCTTTCACACACAGTACATTGTGTGTCTGCCGAGTGCAATTGTTTTGATGGTAGTCTGCTTTTCAAACCACTTGGTTTGAATGTAAATGCACTCAGTGTTAGTATCATTGTTTTCAGAGCCTTTTAAGGATGAAATGTCATTTTATTTTCAGTGTTGTTTTTCGGCCTCAGTTACAGAACATTTTACCGCTTTTTCCATAGAGATTTCAAATTGTAAGAACAAAATGTGTGTCTGTGTGTGGTTCAGGTAAACTCTATGTTATGGGGATAAAATGTCCCCACAAAGATGGCAATATCCTAAATCATTTTTGGTGCCCATGAGGAGAACATCTTATAAATCATACTAAGTGATGTTTTTGTCAAATCTAAAAAAATGTCTTTGATGGTTAAAGGATAGAATATGCAGTTTGAACAATATAAAAATCATGTCTATGGAATGTCCCCATTATAGGCCTATACATGTAGGCTATAATGTTTTTAAGGTAACACTTTACAATAAGGTTCATTAGTTAACTACATTAGCCTAATATTTTAATAGTTTCTGCAGTAATACAGCACTAGGGCCGCTCAGCAAAACATGAAGCAATATAGACAGAGAGCCACATTCATTACGCCGCATGTTTGTTTGATTTATATCAGGCAGCCTGGAGCAGTAAAATGCATTTTTCATGTATCATTTTTTTCTTCTTCTTCATTGATATCCTCCGTTTTGGATGTTTTCCAGCAGCAGCTCTTCAGACGGAAGCTGACTGCCCTCTAGAGGTAACAGATGCAAACTGCGCAGGTGTTATATATAACACAATATATATTTAGTTCTGCAGACAGCATTTCTCACACACGCTTCTGAATGCACTGACCAGATGAATCTTTGGTGTTGTGCATTATGCATTTAATTTAAGCGTGTTTGCGTGCTGAAATCCAGCATGATAAAATTTGCATCTGGAAAAAAAAAATACTACATATGTAAATCTAAAACTGTGCATGATAATATCTTAAAACACATTGGATAATCTCTCTTGTTCAACTGTATTTTGGTCTCAAATCGCTGATTTATGCTGCCTTCACGTGCTATCGGAAATTTGATAATTCCCACTTCTGAAGTCGTGATTACGAGCTCATCACATTCAAAATCGGAGGGCTGTCATATGCAATTTTTGCCTATAGGAAACGTTTTACGATAATTTCGAGAGAACGTGAAGGCAGCACAAGTCCTCCTGGGAAGTTCGTATTTCCGAGGTGAAGTCTTCGACGTCAGGTGAGTTCAAGTCACGCTTCAGAGTAAGATGGCGGCATACCTTCTCTTAATTATTTACATTAAGGTTTAGCTACTTCTAGAAAATGAAAAAAAAAAAAACCTGAATGTTTATCAGGTGTGTTTTGCTTTTTTTATGTTTTTAATTAATTTATGAAGCCACTGTCAACTGTATCTATCGTTACATATTATATTGTTGTATTAGGCCTACAATGCTATCATATTTTGTGCAGGCAGTTAGCTTACCTCCTTGTAAACAGAAAAGCCTGACAATCACTGCTAAATACGCCCCCAACTCTAAACATAGGGGTTTAAAGAAAATCCTACTCGTATTAACGACAGTGTGGTGGCATTCGCCTCGTAAATACGATCTTTCCAACATGACTTAAACGCTAGTACTTACCTAAAGAATAAAGCACTAGTAGCTAGAGCTGGACGATCAAAACTCGATTAACATTTGACCTCGATTACGATTAATGAACGATTATTTTATTTTATTTTTTATTTTTTTTGCCCTCATAGTTCACTGACAAGGTTTGTACTAAATATGATTGACTGTTAAAGGTGGGATATTTTTTCCTATTGAACATAACAGTTCACTTTCAGCAGTTATTTTATCTAGCTGGTACGTAACATTTTGTAACATTTTATCTATCTTGTTCGTAACATTTTTTTTTTACAGATTTCTGCTTGTTGTAAAACAGATACAGATAAATTAGCACAGTATCAGTACAGAGCGATTGCGTGTGTGAATTAGTCATACCGTCTCTAAAGGTGCTCTAAGTGATGTCACGCGTTTTTAGGCCAAAACATTTTTTGTCACATACAGCAAACATCTCCTCACTATCCGCTAGCTGCCTTTCCCCTGAACACACTGTAAAAAAACGCGGTCTCTGTAGTCGCCACAAGCTCCGAAAACGGCAATAAAAACAAACTGGTGCAGCCTGGACCACGAATCATAAACATGCTCCAGCCAATAACCGACAAGAATGATTTTAAATGTTCATGACTGTTTCAGGAAGCATGGAGGGGAGGGGGGAGGAGGAGGAGGAGGAGGAGGAGGGAGGGTCTAGCTAGCTTGTTTTGTTTGACAACACTTCGAACGTCAACAGGAAGTTACTCCACCCAGGATTACTTAGAGCACCTTTAATTGTGAAGCTGTGGGTTGTAAATAGTTACTTCAAAAGCAGAAAAATATATGCTATAATAACTTTTGAGTTTCTAAGCTACTTTAGTGATAAATCACAGGGCAGCGCTGACAACTAACGTTAGCTTCTGCTCCTCCTCAGTGCGCGTGAACTTCACGTTTTGTACTGTTTGCATGAGTGTTCGTGCCACAATGTAGTTGCGCGAGCACGGTAGCTCGCATAATAATACACATCCGATCGTCTAAATCGCTTGAATGTCCAAACTGGCAAACCTTAAAACACATAACGTTACAACTGACACAGTTTAGTGAAGACGCAAAGCTCACCGCTCGCGCGCCGTCTCTGTGTTGACTCTGCGTTCACCTGCGTGTTGACTGGACGGGGCGGAGTCATGTGACTACACATGCGGTAGTATGTTTTTAAGTGGGAAGTATTAACAGGATTTAAAAAAAATGAAATAACCGACATGGGAAAATTATGTCGGTTAGAGGTTCAGAATTTTCGGTTTTGATTACTTTTTGATTAATCGTCCAGCCCTACTAGTAGCTAACGAATATCTAAAAATAGCACTAGTAGCTAATGAATATCTAAAAAAAATAGTAGTAACTAATGAATATCTAAAAAATAGTATTAGTAACTAATGAATATCTAAAAAAAAAGTACATTTTAAGGATTAAATGTTAAAACGGCTTGCCATACACCATGATGGTTCAAGAAAAACAAGCATAAGTCGAGGCGCATTGCACTGTGAGATACAGTATTCCACGCATGCTCTGTTGTGTATTGCACATTTTTTTGACAAATGTAGCTGTCATCTGGGTATTCTATGCATAGGCTACATAAATTTCATACTTTCTGCAGCACTAGTCAAATTTGTATCGTATTCGTATTCCGCACATAGCCCTTATAATTAAGTATCTATGCAACCCTTAAATGTTTCTGCAAACAACCAAAGATTTTATCTTGCGCCTTGCTGCCCTCTGGAGGTTAAACATTGAGACATGAGTGACGTCAGCCATTTCAAAAAGAGAAAAGGAATTGTTGCAAAAAAGGTAAAAAAAAAAAAAATTATATAAAAAAACAAACAAACAAAAAACAGATGAAAGCTCTGTAAAATGAAACGGATGGTTGATCCTTAGTGTGATAAGGTCGAAAAGATCAGGAAAGGTACAAATCCTCTAACACACCACATGGTGGCGCCATGACATAATGGCAGTAATTATAGGACAACAGAAACGATCTTTCAAAGACACATCTTTTCTTTTATTCAAGCTTGAGTTTTTTTGTTTTCTGTGAGACCGTGTCTTTGTCTGTTTTCAGCATAACAGCAATGATTGACACATTGATCTTGAAAAATATCACTCCTACTATATATATTTATATATTTTACTATATACTTTATCCCTCATATACAGCATATTTTCAAATATCAAATATTCAGGCAGGTTAATTAGGCTATATTAATGTAATGAGATTGAAAAAATAGAATCACATGCAATCCTTTCTTTCTGTTTACCACTGTATATTTACACTCTGCTGGGCAAAATCACCTGGAACATGTGCTATATGAGTTCAGACAGGGTTGTGCTATGAATTCATCAAGTAAAGCAGTGAACAGATTTGTCGAGCAAAGTATAACTAGGAAATTCAAGGAGGAAAAACCCGCTTCGGACTTAGTGGTGAAATAGGAGCAAACTGCAAATACGTGACAAAATTTTACAGCTATCAGCTCACTAATTCTTGAGTACTGGGACAAAACAGGCTACACAACTGGAAAAAAAATAATTACTTTGGGTTTGATTATTTTCAGAGGTATTCCTTTATGATCTGCTGCTCAAAATGTGTTTTTCCTTATGTCAACACCGACAGGTTAAAATGTGTACTGTTAGGTCAAATACTTTTTATATGACAAATCTAGCATTACACCGTAAAAAAATTAATTGATAATACAGGATGGTTTGTTCCATCTGTTGACAGAAATGCTTGACATCTGAGTGTTGTTTTTGCATGTACCTATTAAATGTTTTTCTGGTGTTGCTAGCTATTAACAAGCCTACGTAAAAATAAACTAATGGCAAATAAAAAATATGGGCCATTTTGTGCAGTAGCTCAAGAATCAGTGGTGTTTTGCTACCACATGTTGCATTTGCATTGTTTAATGTAAAATCTAAATGCAAAACCAGTAAAGTGAAAACAAAACCACAAAAAAAAAAGATAACTATTTTTCCAAGCTTAAAAACCAATATACCATACAGCAACTCTGATTTCATTTTTCTAGAGACGAACCTACAGTTGCATCTCTTCAGATCTCTCAATCTTAACAACTACTAAAATATTTCCAAGTCTAATAGGTGATCACAAGGAAACTCTATCAGGGACACGCATACAAGAGATAACTCAATTCACAGTGTTTCTGATGGAACAGTACCGGCTAACACCTAATGTGCAGCACATCACTGATACCAATATTTTCCAGGTTTTGTCTTCAAGTTCATTATTGCTCAAGTAATTCTACTAACCATACATAAAAAGCACCAATTACTTCATTAAATTGAAAGCTAAATAACAAACCATTTACGAAAATGAGTTTACCAGGTTGGAGCACAAAATTCTAGGTGTTGCTTAATTCTAAGCAGCTCTCTTTTTAATTAAAGCCGTTCCTCAAAGTACATTTAGTAGACCATGGATAATCCACAGCCCTTCGTGTGTACTGTGATTCTACTCTGCATTATTAAGTTCCTCTTTAAGTTTGTGAATCACAAAATCACTAACAGTATGTTAATAATATAATATCATATAATATATAATATATGCCTGTATTAAACGTATCAATAAAAATACACATTATTATTATTATTTTAAATTTTTTTTTTGAGATAAAAAGAAATATAGTACCATATTTCTTTAGCCAAAACATTTTCAACATTTTTGCGGGACAATGTTGGCATTTTTTGCATAGGAAAAAATATTCAGCTCTGAAGTAAATAAGTACATAATTCTGTAGTTTGCTAAAATAAATAGAAGATTGTTTTTTTTCTCTCTCTTTTCATGAACAATAAAAGAATATCAAAAGAGAATTGCTACAAATAAACAGGAGGGCAATAATTGCCAGTGAAGCATAAATGAACAAAACCTGGGACTAGATACCAAGTCAATGAAAAAAAAAACAATGTGAATTACTCATATTCAACATCTGATGGGCAATATTCCAACATTGAATAATACTGACCTTGCAGACATGAATACATTTTTTTTCCATTAACAAAATACATATCTACAAACATGTATAACAAATAAGCTTGATATATTTAGATATATACTATAGTGAGATCTATGCTTTAATATATAAAAGGTGCACTTGTTTTAAATAATGTCATCTAGGAGATGTGGGTTGGCTACCCAGTCCAAAGTTCGTGGCTCAGAGGCTGCCATTATCATGCACATAAACTGCTTGCCGGTCCTTTTATCAATAGGGTAAATAGTAGTGGGTGTGAACCTCCTGTTGCTCTCAACAAACTCACAGAGTTTTTGGTAGACATTGGGATACTCATGGCGAAGAAATACCCCACGTATCCTCAACTCTCGCTGAATGTTGATGAAGCAGATCTCCCTGGCTTTCCTTCCCTCCTCACCTTCCTTATCAATGTCAGCCATACCTGGTGGTGGGGTCAGGATCAATGTCTCCATGTCACTTTCCTTCCGATGGACCTTCTTTTCTGGGCTGTAGGAGGCAAGAGCAATCTTGGCAAATTTCCTGACGGTTGGGGCTTGGACCCTTGGCGATGGTCCGTCAGGCACTTGATCACCAACAGCGATGGATACATTCAAAAGGAAACATTCATTAGGGTCATATTCCTTTCCCGCCTCTTGGAGCTCCTTGCAATATTCCCCAAGGTTATCTTTGAAGCTCTCCAGCTCACGGAGAGATAAGTATGTTGGTGACATGAGCAGACTCTCTAGTCCAAACTGAAGGAAATTTGTGGATGAAGCTGGATTTGGAAATCCCAAAAACAGGACACCCCTGCCCCGAGACAAGTATCCCACTTTGGCTATACGGGAGAAAGCTTTGTGGACCTCTGCGGTTTCTCGACAGTGCTTAATAACGTGGCGACACACACTACCGATTCTCCCATAGAGGCAGCTCTCCTTGTGGACATCCCAGTCTTCGCGGCGACAGTTGCGAGAGCAGTAGTAAGTATAGCAGCTGTGGCAGGATTTAAAGTAGAGGCAGGCATTAAACAAGGTCTCAGTCCGACGGCATTTATTGTTTGAACACATCATCGTGTCGTCCTCATCTGGACTCTGGTCAGGGGAGCACTCTTCTGCACTTCTCAGCCCATCACAACTCCCATCAGTGTCTCTTAGTGTGTCAGGATCTATTTTTATCGAAGTGGGTTGTTTGTCAAGGGGCATGCCACTTTCAGATCCTGCCGTTGAATCTTTTCTTGCTGAAGATACTGCTTCTTCTTCATCAATGAGCTTTTTCAGTTGATCAAGCAGGTCCTCACTGGTCCTGGTTGGAGGCTTGTAATCGACGACAAGGTCAGCTAGAAGCTCATCGAGCTGCTCTAAACTTTGCTGTAGGGATGTGCTGCCGTGTGCTTTCTCTTTGGTAGATTCTCTGGATTTTGCTTCACGTTGAGGGGCTTCTTGATTTGGGACACTTTTTGAATCCAGCACATCCCAACTTGCAGAGCGTGGTTCTGATTTACTAAGATTGCTTGGTCTGATATCATTGTCTGTGATGGTTATTTCAGGTGTGACAAACCACAGCTTACTTGAAGAGCTCCTGGCCTCAGTTGGACTTTTGTCAATCAAAGAGTTTTCAGATAAGGACAGTGCAGCATAACGCCTTGGTGAGCTGGAAAGGTTGACAACCACAGGTTTTGGTCTTTCACTTGAAGTTTGTATCCCCTGACAAAGAAGATTCTCATCACTTTTCCCTCGAGGTACGGGCTGTTCCCGCTCTACGTGGGTATCGAGGATGTTATCCCAAGATCTAGAGTATGGTCTTGGGTCTGTTACGGTTCTTACTGGCTCCATGCATGGGTTGGCATACCAAGTTGTGAGCTTTGGCTCTTGTCTAACTTTTGTGGGAGTAACCTGTGAGACATATGAGGAAGGGTAATGGCTAGAGTAGCCAGATGCCTCTGAACCATACCAGTCCTCTGATTGCGGCTGCACCACACGGGCATGTCGTCTTCCCTCTGTGTAATATGCCCTTGCAGGAATATGATGCTCCATCGGTGGCGTGTAGGGGTCAGCCATGTAGAAGATCCGAGGAGGGGCTGTTTGAATTTGATATGTCCTTGGGTCATCACCATAGAAAGTCCTTGCTGGAGGTGTCTGGATTATATACGCCCCTGGCTCACTTGCAGCATAGGCTTTAGGGTACGCAGGCTGTCCAGGGTAATGGTAGTGGTCGATTTCTGAGAAATATGGCCGTGCAGGTACAGTATGAACCATGTGAGTCCTTGGATCTTGTACATATTGTACTTTAGGTGAGTAAGGTTGGCTTGGAATGCTGTATCTGTCATCTTGATAATAAGCCCTTGATGGAGCTGAAGATCCATACTTCCCCAAATCCTCTGCATAGAAGAATTTAGTTGGCACGCTGGGGCTTGAATGAGCCCTTCTTTCCCGTCCATAGTGTTCCCTTGGTTCCCGTGGTGAGACCACCTTTTGTAAAGGGATCTCCATAGGCTGCATGTAGCTGTTTGGCATACTTTGTGAATACTGGTACGCCTGTCTGTACTCTCCCGTGAAGGATTCAGTGGGAGTTGGTGTTCTCGAAGCGGAGAAATGGCGAGGCACTGTCAGACTCCGACTGCCACTGCTAGGATACTTTTGCCAAGGTATGTCCATATGGGGTGTAGCTGCCTTTCGGCCACCTTGATGCATGGCCGACTCATCGGGTTTGATATCCACTCGGCACCGAACGTGAGGACTAGTAGCAGGTTTCTCTGGCCTTCCTTCTTCAATGCCTTCAGACACATATACAGGGGAATACCTGCTTGTATCACTCCTCTGCGGCTGCAGTTTGATGGGGTGTACTTCGTTCACATGTGCCCGGGTGGCAGCATAGGAAGACTCTCTTCTTGGGGAAACTTCTGGCCTTGGCTGAGTGTTTTTATGTGCCCTTTGAGCTTCCCGGCCCCTCCTTGCCACTGGAGGGGAAGCATCAAATGATACAGGAGTTAGGCTTGGTCTGGACCCGTGAGGCACTTCTAGATCTAGTCCTCCTCTTTTGTTCTGTTACAGCAATTTCACCAGGCATCTCAGCAGTCATTGGCTGGGAGGTGAGACGGTAGCTAAATATGTCTGGGGAAGAAAACCGATGGAGTCCATGCCCTTGTTGGCGACCTAAGGCATTCCAGGTAACCTCTGGATTGGCCGCATACCTTTCAGCCCTTCGGTATGGGTACTCCATTGCTATTGTATGATATCGGAGTTTGTCCATAGACTCAGTGTCAAAGCTACGGCAGTGCCTCTTTTTGCTTTTTCGAGTGTTCTCCAGTTTGCTGATGGATGGGGAATCACATTGTTTTGAGGGATGACAGGCTTTGGAGTGGGTCGAGAGGGAATTCACTTTGACATCTTGATACACAGTTGATACTAATATGTCAGGTGGATCTGTGCGTGTCATCTTAATGAGACTCTTCTAATTTTCCCCATTAAATTTGTTTAGGTTAAGGTTCCCTGCAAAAGAGGGAGAAAACAAAACAATTAGTTGCATTCAAAACTGTTGAATTACACTCTGTAATACTAAGCATGAATGCAAAGAGTGGTTTTGGGAACAAGATGATAACCACAAAAACACAATACTTATTTTAAATAGCCTAAAATGTAATATTGTCAACAATAACTGCACAATATTCAGTATTCTATAGCCCCACACTGTTATTTTTTGTTTGATTAGTAGGGGTTAAACGACTTCCGATTTTTTAAAGTCGACATTTCATGTGATGAACGTTGAAGTCGATGTCGACTAGTCACTGATGACATCATTAATGAACAAATAAGCCTGAACCTTTATATGAATGCATTAGTGAGAGAGCGATTGCGTGTGAATTCTACTTGGCAGCGTCTCTCTAATAATAGTGAAGCTGTGGGTTTTAGTTACTAAGAAATATATGCTGGAACTTTTCAGTTTCTAAGCTCTTTCATTGATAAATCACAGAACAGTGTTAACAATACATTTCTGCACTACTGAATGTTTCTGTGCACGCGATGTGCACGCTACTGTCGTTACAATGCAGCAGCACACATTAGTTTAGAATGGAATCATTTATGTGTACAATAAGCTGTTTAAAATGTACATTGGCCCGATCAATATTGAGCATCCAGATGGTATAATCAAACTAATCTTGTGGAGCGCTCTCTGAGTATGCATTTATTTGTCATTTTCTTTCGGATATGGAGCGTGAATGTGAACTTCAAAGATTTCTTATTCTGTTTTGCCCTCTATAGGCCATGATCAGCGACTAGTCGATGCCAAGCTTAAAGCGTCAGTTGATTGTCTTAAAGTCGACTAGTCAATTAGTTGGTGCAACCTCTAATTAGTATCGCATAGGTAACCTTGGGGAGTAACTCATCAAGCAAAGATTCAGTGCAGATGTACGTGAAAAATAAACTCATTTCAGATTCTGAATGGCTTCAACTGCATTGCGTTGTTCAGCAAAATAAGTTGGCAGGATGTATGCGAGTAAATTGGTGGTGGTTGCCAGAGGATGATGTTTCCCCTGGCAACAACATCATCTCATAACCATCATAGTACATACAGTGTGAGGGCTCAACAGAATTGCACTGAATCCCTAATACAAAAACCCTTCTTTTCACCTTTGAAATGTCTTGGAGTTGTAAATCACTGAAGAACACTTATGCAAATCTAATCCTTTTTATCCTTTATGCTTGGTTTCAAATTCAGCTTTCATCAGTTCAAATTTGCTGGTTAAAGGCAGGACAGAAATAGTGTCTTGAGTCTAAATTAGGCTCTTTGAAGGCTTTTAGACAACTTGTCTAAACAGGTGCAATCATTTGTCACGAAGAACAGTATTGTACAAAGTTCCTGCGGTTTTGTAGCGGACACAACTGAAATAATGAGTGTAGTCATTAAAGATGCAATCAAGGTCAGAGATCACATCATACATTTATACAAATGTGGTGCAGTGGGAAAATGTGCAAATGGAATGTGGTTCTCGTTATTTGTTTATAAAAGAAAAGTTGTTTAACTGACAAGCAAAGAGTTTCATAATCAAAAGTTTGCCATAATTAATGCAAAAAAAAAAAAAAAATGTTATTAATAATCAATTTGTATCTGTTCTAAATAATAATTACTTGTTATGCATGTGTGATTAGTCATGTCTACGCAGCCTGTGTCATCATGCACACTAATAGAGAAAATGTCCAAGAGATGTGCTTTATCCAAGGTAAACCACCACTGAGGAAGCACTGCATCCGTGTCGTTCCTCCGTTAATTATTTTCTCTCTTTTAAGAGTGTTACACAAACACTTCAATTCACATTTAGTTCCACATCATAATATGTCTATTTTTTTGCAAAAGGGAGATTAAATAGCATTCAACACCTCCTACACACACCCTACTGCTAAGTTGATCAGATTCAGCTAATCACATCGTGTTTCTACGACAGACATTATGTAAAGAAGGAACTGACACCTCTACAAACATTACTATCCCCAGACGCTGTTTACTCACAGAGTGTTTGTCTGGCAGCTCTTCACGTTGTCTCACACAATCGAGTAACTGCATGTGTTTGGAACACCCGCTGTCTACCAACATAAGAATAAGCCCTATTTGGACGGGACTAGTTTTCTAAATGACATTTGAGTTACAATTCTTATCACTTGAGTGTGATTTCATGTACCGATCTGTGATTTCATGTACCGATTTGGATGGTACTAACATCTCTGTGTTTATTACAGAGGTGGGAGTGTGTTTTCTAGATGTGGCCGTTACAGAAGGACATTTGGTGTGCTTGTGTGCATAATGTATGACGTATATGTCTTTTAATATATAATTTGATATCATTTTTGATATCAATTTATTATAAAAACCCTATTTAAGTAAACTTTAGAGAAATATAGACAAGTATACCTGTTACCTGACATAAAAAATGGGCAGTCTTCGCAGTTTCCACGATTTGACTCTTATTTATTAATTTTATATATATATATATATATATATATATATATATATATATATTCAGATACCATCCATAATGAAATGAAATGAAAGCATGGTGAACATTGGTGTGCAAACAGTGTCTCTAACATCCCCCTAGAAAACTAGTCACCAAAGTTGTTTGCATGCAAGATAATATCTTGTCCTTGTAAAACAACTGATTTGGAAATGCATCAGTTAATAAAATATATACATACACACACACACATTTGTACTTGAAAACAGTCTAAGAAAAATCCATCTCAGATGGATATCTGAGATGATGAAACAAAATCTACTTTACAAACCAAGAAATGCAATCTTGCTGTAGAGTCTTGGTGAAAAGTTTAGAAGTTTAAGACTGTTTAACATAACTTTGAGTAATGCATAATGCATCTTGAATTTTGTAAATACTGTAAAAAAAAAAAAGACTTTTAGAAGTTGTAAATAAAGATTATTGGAGTATATTTTACAAGAAACTATTATATTTAATTCAATGTGTTACTTGCCAATTCTTTGTAATAATAAAGTAAATTCAAATTTCAACTGACGAGATTTCAAAGTAAACCCTTCACCATTTTTTTCCATTGTAGTTTTGCTATAAAGGTTAACAGGGTGACTTTGTCGAGTGAAAATTGTAAAGAGGGCACTCAAAGGAGACAAGACATCATAGCGCTTATCCGTGACCTTTGACCTTGTCATCTGTAAAGTGTGAACGTGCCTGTACTGTGCTATCTCCCCTCTCATCTCACTACTACTGCTGACTCTTTTAACCCAGCGCAGAGCTACAGATGGATGTGAATTATTGAACATATAAGCCTCTTACCACGTTTCCTCTATTGGTGCTTTTCTCTTAACTGTATCCACAATGCACAACATTAGATAGATCTATCCATGAAACATCCATGAAATGCATGGAATTCCAGCTTAAAAATAGTGTGACAAGGAGAACATATATTCTGACAGCAAACGTTGCTTCCGCAAACTAAAATGTTAATTTCCAGGACTAAAGACAACTTCGTATATGAAACATTCTTTATGTAGTGCACTCGCATACACAACAACAGCCAGGTCTGCGCAACAAAACTAGCCCAATGGTCAATCAATGAGTGGTTGAGGTGAGGGGGAATCAAACTGTGGGAAAAAAAATAAAATAAAAAAATTATCCCACAGCAACTAAAAAAAACAAAACAAGTGGACATTAGAACTGTGGCCTAGGCAACTAACTGAAATAAAATAAGTTTAAGCTAATTAGAAAAAAAAAAAATCACATAAAATTACAAAAATAATTAACTACAATTAAAAGAAAACTGAAAATATAAAATTCAAAATATGAACAAATAAAACCATAATAAATATAATACTAAAATAACATTGGTAGACATTAAAACTGGGTATTGACACAAATTTCACAATTCGATTCGATTTCGATTAGAGCTTTATTTGGCTTAGTCATGCGATTATGAAATCGCAAAGGCTGCAATTATTTTTTTGTGCACAGCTTGTCAATGAAGCACGGCTCTGTGATCAGTAGTAAATGCTGTTTGAGTTGCTTATAACGTGCATTTGAAAAAGCAACACGTGTCAAATATCTTTCCAAACACGATAAACATTTATGAACCTCTTGTCCAACAAAAGACACTCTAGACACTGTTTTTACTCTAAAATCACTTCATAACATCAGTCAAGTGTTTGAAAACATCATTCTGTGAGATGATGTGGCTTCTTACACAGAATAAGTCACACAACATATTATTTCATAGTATTCTATACAGTGATAAAGGCTATGTCGATTAGCAGCACTGAAGTATAAATATACTTTATCATCATGAAAATCCCCAAGAAGGCTTGAAGAACTCAGATAAACCATATATTGTCATAGTTGTGTGTTTATTAGTCATGTTTAATAAATCAAAGTGTTTCAATCTTCTGTTTATTCAGCTACAGCGATAGTGTGATGCCCATAGGGATTTTCTGGAATGACGTGCGTTATAGATTGAAACTTTTCTGAAGACAGTTCCCTTCTAAGTTACATTCATATAAAACCCAATTGAATATTTATATTTTTCTTCCTATATTTCAAAAACAGTGAGCTTGGCCTGGTACAGTATTTGCTCTGCTGGCACGTCTGTGTTCTTCTCTTTGCATCCGTATTCAGCATGTGGCTGTGTTAACGTCCTCTATACAGACTTGTAATATTTCCACACAAATGACAGTTTGGGAAATGACTGCAAAGCAGTTTGTTTGCAAGTCCAGAATAGATATTGGCAAAAATAAAACTAATAACCATTCGGATTTATGGCCAGTGGACCATGCATAACTGTTTTTATTATTGTTCAAATCATCCCCCGGGCCAGATTGGACACCTTTTTGGGCCATATACGGCCCGCAGACCGTATGTTTAACACCTGTGCTTTAAGCAATTACATGTGACATGATACGGACTTTGGTAAGTTGTACTGTATCTTTCAACATACCTTCTGATGTTCATTCATGTTTATTTTGTGACGTAACTAGTAGTAAAGCTGATGAGATCACCAGTTCATATGCAATCTGTTGTGCCTGTCTTAATTGTTTAAATTTCGTAATAAAATTAACATTTAAAAGCTGAGACTTTGTTTCATATCAGAAGAAACAAAGCACAAAGCTTATTGTGATTTAATGGATTCATTCATCAACTGAAAACAGCACAGACAAAGATTGATTCTGGGGATTTAAGAATCGACATTGGTTATTCAAAACGAGAATTAATTAAAAACAAGAAATTGATTTAATGAGAAACAATATTTCATGTGCACATACTCTTTCTAAAATGTAAAGCCACAAATGAAAGTCGTGCTCAGACTTTTCAAGCTTTTTAACACACTGAGTGATTATTTCTTGATGTGAATTCATCAGACCTTCTTATCAGACCCCTTCAGTCTTATCAATAGCAGTCTGGTCTCATAATGCAATGCAGTCTTGAATAGAACCTTTCCATGCCAATGCGGCCCATTCCACGCCGAAGGCTCAGCGCTAATTTTGCATAATGAGCCCATTTGATACGGGGGACAATGGGAGTCTTGTGAAAGGCTTTGAAACAAAAAACTCCCAATCCAGCAGCCCAAGCTGCTAAACGACCACCGCAGAAACAGAATATGTACAAAAAACAGTTGACACAAGGACAACAGAAAACCATCACTGCCGGTGTGGGAAAATAAAGTGATTATGGGACGTACTGTAACAAATGGGCTGATCTGAGTCACGATCTGAAAAATCATTGATGTCAGACACCATCACAACAAACGTCTCCCTCCTGTGAGGCCTCACGAATGACCATCTGTTCAGGCTGATCTGGAAACACCCAATGTCTCGACCTGATGAACTGATGTTATTCTAATCCAAATTTCAGTAAGACCGACATCTCTACACAGATAAATGGAGATTGGGGCAAAAGTGGTACTTTCATTAACAGACCAGAGCTTCCCCTGCAATATAAGCGAGTTTATGTTGAATAGATTTATTCAGTCAAAAGTTTGATGTCGGTAAGATTTTTTTTTGGTTTTTGAAAGAAGTCTCTTATTAATTATTAATGTTGAAAACAGTTGTGCTGCTTCATATGTTTGTAGAAAACGTGATACATTTTCAGGATTCTTTGATGAAAAGGAACGTTCAAAAAAAACAGTATTTATTTAAAATCTTTTGTAACTTTATGAATGTATTTTCTGTCACTTTGATCAATTTAATTTGTCCATGCTGAATAAAAGTATTAATTTCTTTAAAAAGGCTAACACTCTATTTTAAGGTGACGTAATTATTTGTTACTACATGTACTTACTATAGTAATAACTGTAAATTATGCATAAATACAGGTAACTAACCCTAAACCAAACCAAACCCTAACCTTAACTCTATAATAAGTACATGTAGTTAATAGTACTCAGTACTTATGAGTAATTACAATGTAACTACATCACCTTAAAGAGGTCATGAACGGCATTGTTTTATTGTTTTATAATGTTTCCTGTTGTGCACTTATAATGTTAGTATGATTTTTGCATCAACAATTGTCATAATTTAGAAACAAAAGGCATTTTTCCTACCCTGATTTTAGCCCTCTGATCTGAACATGTTTTAAGTGTAAACGCCCACTGCTGTGATTGGCTGACATCTTTGCATATGAAATAGCTAAGTATTACTCTCTCGAAAACTTTTAGCATATTTTTACTATTACAGCTCTCAAGGTTTACTAAAGTGTCATGAAAATCGTGAAAAGTGTTGATTATAGCATTACATTTAGATCTATGGCATCATATTTAGATCGTGGCATGAAAGGTTGCAGTGATGAACGTTGTAGCTGATCACAGACATGTTGTTGAGCGCATGAAAGCAGTGATCTCGTCATTGCAACTCAATTTCTGCACACTAACGAATGCTTTCATCTAAACTAACAGTGCAAACAGTTACTGACATGTTGTTGCATTACTGTCAAATCAATACCGTAAAAGTCTTTCTGCAAAGCCTGTGCCGAAATGCGATTGATTTACCAAAGAATGACATTCACATTGTCACCTTTTCACATTGTAAATAAATAACCATATTCATAGCATTGCGATCCTTTGAAAGGTAATGTTATTTTTAGTCATGTATCGCTCTACTCTCCTCCTCATCTTACTAACACGCCAGTGGGCGGGGCTAACGTTGCAATGATGAAGTAGCCGTTGATTTCTCTATATCTGTAGATCTATAGATAGGCACATTCCACAATGAGTCGTTATCTGGGCTTGGTTACATTAAAAGCTATTTTTGGACTAACAAGTAAGTTTTCAGTTCTGAAACTTAGGATATTCTTATAGCATGATGACCTCTTACATGTCAAAAGCTCAAGGAAAATTTGATTTCTCAGTTCATGATCCCTTTAAATTATTAGTGTTAAAAAAAACTACTGACCCCAAACCTCTAAATGGGAAAAAGGGGAAAATTCTGGCTAATTATTGAATCATTTACAGAATGGGACTGATATAGATAATTACAGTTCTATCATGACAACTCCTGTAAGAGTTTAGCAGGTATTGGATATGACAATGTTAATGTATTTGGTCTTGGTGAACAGATCTGCTACGCTGCTTCTGCTGTTGATTATTGCTGCTGCAGATCAAGTACAGACTTGCTGCTTCCAATACATACATGACATGCTGCTGCTGCACAAATTCCATATATAAAAATGACCCTTTGCAGATCTATTCAGGTGGAGCTGGGGAAGGTGGAGGGCGCTGCAATCTGCTACAGCAAACAATTTAAATGTTGAGCATCAAGCTCATTGGCTGCGGAGGCAACAGGAACCAATCAGCTTGTGCCGTGCAGTTAACGTTGTAATTGCGTTAAGGAACCATCACATATTTATTTAAGTTTATGATCAATCATAATTTAAAGATTTGTAATTTTATTCTTTTAATGTGAATATGTGGATACATCTTTAAATCTCTAACACAATTCACGGTATATAAATGATACATTTTTGGGTGATTATAGTATTATACTATGTATTCTTATACTATTCACTATCTAGTCTTTTAACATTCATGAAAAAGTGATATTCAGAAAGACACTGACATTAGGAGACCACACTGGATGGTTCCTCCCGGCTGTTCCCGACAATTCCATCATATTCCCAGCCAACGAGCTTCCCAGTTTATGACCTTGTCTTTGTGTAGCGTCTGTGCTGTCAGTCAATCTCTAATCTCTGTAATCCACTTTCACTTGTGAACAGGACAGGAGTTTGTCTCATAAAATCGGAATCAGGCCAAGTCAAACACAGGCCACAAAATGCCCTGAGGACAGGCTGTGGGGTCGAAGCGCCCTAATGTAACACGGCCCAAAAATTATTCCACACAATAATTCATGTGAAAATGTCTGAACCTGATTTCTGATCCACAATAGGTTGGATTTCAAATGTAGTCCCGTGCATCTCACTAAAAATGGCATATTTCACCCCAAAAAACAAAATAAAAAAAAATTAAAATGCACCTTTGTTGTTTTTATTGTTGCAACACAAAACCCCATGTGAAAATACAGAGTTTGCAAAACATTCTGCTTTCAAATGTAATTTTGTGCATCTCACTAAAATGGCATATTTCACCCCAAAATCAAAAGAAAAAATGAGAAATTGTCATGATAATGGATTTAAATGCACTTTCTGGGGTGAAATATGACCCAGACACTCTTCATTTGATTCACCCAAACTCGAACCACAAGACAAAGTTATCTTTCTGTAGGACAATACAGTGCCCTCCACAAATATTGGCACCCTTAGTAAATATGAGCAAAGGCGGCTGTGAAAATATATCTGCATTGTTTATCCTTTTGATCTTCCATTCAAAAAATTCACAAAATTCTAACTTTTCATTTAAGTAAAACAATTGAAAATGGGGGGAATCTCACATTATGAAATAAATGTTTTTCTCTAGTTCACGTTGGCCACAATTATTGGCACCCAATTATTGCAACATCCCGAGAACACGTGACAAGAGATCAGAGATCATTCCTTCATGCAGAATCTCTTCAGTTTACCAGCTCCATGTTGGTGCTTCTTCTCTTCAGTTCACTCCACTCATTTTCTTTAGGGTTCAGGTCAGGGGACTGAGATGGCCATGGCAGAAGATTAATTTTGTGCTCAGTGACAGATTTTTTTGTTGGTTTTGATGGTTGTTTTGGATCATTGTCCTGATGGAAGATCCAATTACGACCCATTATTGGATTTCTAGCAGAAGCGGTCAGGTTTTGATTTTTATCTGTTGGTATTTGATAGAATCCATGATACCATGAATCTGAACAAGATGTCCAGGACCTCCAGCAGAAAAGTAGGCCCACAACATTAAAGATCCAGCAGTATATTTAACCGTGGGCATGGTGTACTTTTTATCCATGTGTGCAGCAAACCCATCTGGTGGGTTTGCTGCCAAAAAGTTATTTTTTTAGTTTCATCTGACCATAGAAGCCGGTCCCATTTGAAGTTCCAGTCTTATCTGTCGACTGAATATGCTGGAGATTGTTACTGGAGGAGGATTTTTCTTGAAACCCTCCCAAAAAACTTGTGGGGATGTAGGTGCTGTTTGATCATTTATTTAGGCTTTCTGAGATTCAAGACTCAACTAATCTCTGCAATTCTCCAACTGTGATCCTTGGAGAGCCTTTGGCCACTCAAACTTTCCTCCTCACTGCGCATTAGGACGATTGATGCCCTGATAGTGGAAATGGGGATTTTCAATGCTTTAGCTTTTTCTTACAGCCATTTTCTATTTTGTGAAGCTCAACAATCTTTTGCTGCACATCAGAACTATATTCTTTGGTTTTTCTCATTGTGATGAATGATTAAGGGAATTTGGCCTTTGTGTTTCCTCATGATTATAAGTCATGGCTAGATAATTTCATGCTCCTAGTCACCCTGGTGTGCTAAAAAAAAAAGGTAAATATGAATGGAATATACTTCAGAGATATTTTACTCATAAGAATTTCTAGGGGTGCCAATAATTGTTGCCAACATGTATTGGAGAAAAACAGTTATTTCATAATGTGAGTTTCCCCCCACTTTCAATTGTTTTACTTCAATGAAATTATAGAATATTGTGTCTCCAAAAAATACTACTTTTCAGGAAATGGAAAAAAACCCACTATATTTTAAATAATTAAACACAGCATAGTCAAAGTTGATATTGTGGCTTTATATATGGTCAGACATTTGCTTGTCATTATATTATTAGCATTTGACCAAAATCAAGCTCAGATGGAGTAATGAGGTTTCTGACCACCGAATTTCAGAGAATTCTGGACATATGTGTTTTCAGTCATTAGAATGGCCGCATCTGAGGTAGTAAATGCATCACATTAAGTTTCATTAACATATAGGTTAAAAACAGTACCATACATAACCCGTGCACTGTAAACAAGCAGAGACGTCCAAACTGCTTGCGGCACTTTATTCACAATAGAGGAGGGTTTGACTGACAGATTGAGGAGCCAATGGAGTTAGGAGGTTTAGTCAAAGCTCTTTTTAATGCTTTTCATTGGTTAAATAGTTTGCAAAACCCACAGACAGACGTAAAGGGTGACCAATAGTAGTGAGTTATTAAACAAATAAGAATGAAAAAATATGGAGGTACAAGGTTTCCGCCTGACAGCGATGATATGTGGAAGGAAAATCATTATATACACTAAAAGCAGGAAATGCAAAGTTTATAGGCATCATCTAACATCTAACCACAAACCGCTCATAATGACCACAGGGCTGCTAGCAGAAAACAGCCACTGTGTTCCTGGTGTGTGGGAAAGACCCTTCAATTTTGAGTGAATAATGCTTTGTTGAAGCTCCTTGACCCATATGAGCGAACAGAAAGATGCAATAGCCAGAGCGGAGATAGCAAAGCTTTTCACATGTGAGGATGCGAGGACATGTACAAAACAAGCTAAAAATAACAAAACATCAGGACTTCTGTACAAGAGAAAACCAGGGACCTTCATGTGACCTGAACACTTTGAGCTCATGCACTAATTAAAGGGTCACGTCATACAGTTTTTAATCACTTTTTCCACTGAGGTCCACTTATATAGTTACATCAAAAACAGTAATATTTTACCTGCCAAGCTACAAGAAAATTATAATTTAAAGTATTTCAACTGTAATCCTACAGAAAGAGCACCATTTATCTGGCCATATCGGTATCGACCGATATATGTTAATTTTTAATGTTATCATTATTGGCCTGATAAGAAAACAGGGCCAATATATTAAAGTCAATAAATAATGTATTATTTCCTTCAGCTTGGACACTTCAGATGCGCACTGTCCGGCATTATGAGTTTGAATTGCTTGAAATATGATTGAAATCACTTCAAAAAGGAAAATACAGTTAAGTACAACGTACAGCACAAGTCTGTCATATAGGCTTCATAGTATTATAATGAGAATGGTGAGACTTTTGTTTTTGCAATCAGGCTCTCAAAAATTATATAAACTTTGATTAAGATTTATCGGCCAATATATCGGTTATCGGCTATCATATATAAAGAATTATCGGTAATGACCAAAATTTTCATATTGGTGCATCCCTAATAATATATATATATGAAATGGAAAAAATAAAAATAAAAGCTAATTCAAAATATTAATGAATACTACAATAATAAAACATCACTGCAACATAGCAATAATATAGCAATAATAGTATCTGTTCTACTTCCTCAATATTATCTTCTGAGGCTGTTTTGATTTCTGAAAGTTACAGTAGGTTTTCTTAAATTGAACTCTTCTTTGTGACTTCTGATGATGTGACCTCTTGAAACACTGTCCTTTCTCTGTTTTCTTACAGGCTGCACAAATAATGCAGCGGATGCTTTTGGATATGGAGTAAAAATAGAAACATATGAGTCAGTTGAGCGTGTATGTAATGTATAAGAGATGGCCCGTGCAACACACATGAGTGAGAGATAATACTGCATGTAATGCAATTTTGACTGAGTTTAATGAGGTTCCAGTGAGATTGAAGGCAGCAGCATTTCCTGTGGACAGTTATCAACGCAACACTGTAAAATGCCACAGGACTGCCCTAAAAAAAAAAAAACCTATACCAAAATCTATATAAAATACACTTATTTCATACTAAGTATACTTAGAATCCAATAACATATTTATTGACATATCACTTAAGACTTATTGATGTAAAATTATTAATAATTAAACTTTATATGGAGTATTTCTTTATTGCACAATGCACATTTCTTAATATTATAGCTAAAAGTGTTTTAATATCACTATAAGGATTGTATGATCTTTGAATAATATCAGTCTTTAAATGCAAGATATTTAAAGTGTACCTGAAGTATACTTGCAATAGTTACACTTCAGCACAATCAGTAACACTTAATTTTAGGGTCTTTTAAAGGTGCCCTAGAACTTTTTTTTAAAATATGTAATATAAGTGTAAGGTGTCCCCTGAATGTGTCTGTGAAGTTTCAGCTCAAAATACCCCATAGATTTTTTTTTATTCATTTTTTAACTGCCTATTTTGGGGCATAATTAGAAATGAGCCGGTTCAGGGTGTGTGGCCCTTTAAATCTCGTGCTCCACGCCCCAAGAGCTCGCGCTTGCCTTAAACAACATAAAAAAAGTTCAAACAGCTAATATAACCCTCAAAATAGATCTTTACAAAGTGTTTGTCATGCAGCATGTCTAATCGCGTAAGTACAGTGTTTATTTGGATGTTTACATTTGATTCTGAATGAGTTTGAGGCTGTGCTCTGTGGCTAACGGCTAATGCTACACTGTTGGAGAGATTTATAAAGAATGAAGTTGTGTTTATGAATTATACAGACTGCAAGTGTTTAAAAATGAAAATAGCGACGGCTCTTGTCTCCGTGAATACAGTAATAAACGATGGTAACTTTAACCACATTTAACAGTACATTAGCAACATGCTAACGAAACATTTAGAAAGACAATTTACAAATATCACTAAAAATATCATGTTATCATGGATCATGTCAGTCATTATTGCTCCATCTGCCATTTTTCGCTATTGTCCTTGCTTGCTTACCTAGTCTGATGATTCAGCTGTGCACATCCAGACGTTCTGCCCTTGTCTAATGCCTTTCATCAGACGTTAATACTGGCTGCCCTTGTGTAATGCCTCGATCATGAGCTAGCATATGCAAATATTGGGGCGTACACCCCGACTGTTACGTAACAGTTGGTGTTATGTTGAGATTCGCCTGTTCTTCGGAGGTCTTTTAAACAAATGAGATTTATATAAGAAGGAGGAAACAATGGAGTTTGAGACTCACTGTATGTCATTTCCATGTACTGAACTCTTGTTATTTAACTATGCCGAGGTAAATTCAATTTTTGAATCTAGGGCACCTTTAACTTGTTGCTTATTAGCATGCTTATTTCTAGAATACTGGCTATTTATTAGTGCTTATTAAGCACATATTAATAGCTTATTCTGCATGACCATATTCTACATGATTAATCCTACCCAATACCTAAACTTAACCACTATCCTTCCTAACTATTAATAAGCTGTAAAATAGGAGTTTATTCATTCATAGTTAATAGTTTATACGTGTTCCCTACACTAAAGTGTTACCGCACAATCAAATATACTTCAGTATATGTTTAGTTGGACCTCAGCATTACTTCTGCACAATTAAAGTGCATTAAGTACAAAATTAGTTGTTCCAATTTAGCAGATTTTAAGTATACCAGTTTAATATACCAAAAACACAAGTGCAGGGTATTTTTTATTTAGCACATAAATATGTAAATATATTTGCAGTATACATAGCACAAAATAAATGTATTTCAAATACATTTTAGTGTTTTTTTAACCAGATGAAAAATCTGTTTAATTCTTTTTTTTTTTTTTCAATTTATAGTGATCATGTCTGTCAAAAAACAAAGCAAACTCATATAGTTCATATGAGTTGTGCACTATATTCTAAGTCTTCTATGAGAGATTTGTGTGAGAAACAAAATAACATTTCAGTCATTATTCACTAAAAATCTTCTCCTAAACTGCAGTTCTCAAATCTCAATCTTGCACTTTTGTTAGCATGTATCAGAGAAACAATGCTGTTTGGTATCACTGACACTGACGTTTGATTTGAATATGAATGTGACCATGAATGAAATTTCTTTGGATTATCAAATGAAACTTTTTTTATTTTTCCGTCTGTTCCATCTGTTGTCTGTTCCCACACAAAGCTGTCGTATAACACCTGACAGAATTACAGGCCAATTATATTATAGATAAATATGATCTATAGAATGATTTGACCCTGGATAGAAGATGCAGCAAATACAAAGTTTTTACAGACACAGTTTAGTTTGATTAAAATCTTTTTAGACCATTAGATTTACCAAAAGAAATAAAATTAGAAAGATGAACAAAAAATATTTTAGGACAGACTCTTGTGAAAAAGAAGTGAGCTTAATTGTATTGAATGTGCACTTGCAGTGGTCTTCGTATTTTATAAGTGTAACAAAAAACAAAACAAAAAAAAAACAAAACAAAAAAAAAACTGTACTTGCAGATGAAATAATATTAATGAAATAAAGGCCACTTAAGTGTACTTAAAGAGAGCACACTTTCAAGACTGTTTCTTAAAACACTTAAGTTCACTTATAATAATAATGTCACATTAAATGTTTTACTTTAAAGTACATTGTAAATCATGTTTTAATATTCATTTGTTGTGCTTAAAAGAAGTACACTTATTTTGATGTGATGACTGACATGCTAAAGCACATGTAAAGTACTTGAGTATCATTTTAACTGTAGTGTGTTATTCAGTGATACATTTAAAGTTAATATAGGTCACACTTTAGTATGGGGAACCAACGAACACGTACTCACTATTAACATTTGCCTCAATAAACTCTTAATTTAATTAAGTTTAGGATTTAGGGATGTAGAATATGGTCATGCAGAATAAGGCATTCATATGTGCTTTATAAGTACTAATAAACAGCCAATATGCTAGTAATATGCATGATAATAAGCAACCTTAATAGTGAGAAATGGACCCTAAACTAAAGTGTACTAAATTTCAACATCCTCATTATAAAATATGAAATTACAAATATGTTTAAAACCATGTCATACAAGTTTCAGTAAAACTGACTTTAAAGAATATTTTAGTTTAGTTTTCCATAAATGCTTGTCAACACATTCAGCAGTACACTTTAACCATATTTCAAAGACAATAAAATTATGAAATTCGACTAATTGCATTTTATATATAAATCAAATTTTATATATATACACTCGAATTGCATTTTATATATAATTTTTTTTTTATTAACTATAACACATTTTCATTATATTGCAAATAACATGCAATTTAGTTTGCACAAAGTATATTATACCCATAATATTCTTTTTTAAAATGATGCTATAGTGCACTTTTCCACAAGGGCAGGATAAATAAAGATAAAGCACCTCAACAGCCATGGTCACTATATGAACTGTCCTTGTATGGAAAAGAGGTGTTTGAAGGTTCTTAAAAATTCTTCTTTTTGCTTTTCCACTAAAAAAAGATATCATGCAAGTTTGGAGTGAGACGAAGCTGAGTAAATCATGACAGAATTTTCCAAATTATTCCTTTAAATATGTATTTAAAAAGGGTTTCTGTCATGCAAACCTGCTCTCATGCACACTGCAGCTCCAGCATGCACATTAGAGTCTCTAGGCACCATCGCACGATGACGTATAGCCCCAGAGCATCCCACATCACGTGACACAAGTAGACCATTTCATCAGGCATCATTAGAGGTTAGTTCACTTTCACTAGTAGAATCCCCAGCCCTGGCCATGCCTCTCCTGACGTCGAAAAATCCACGACTGCATTACATAACGTTAATAATAATAATATTATTATTAATAATAATGACATCATCATCATTGCATATGGCAAATGAACACTACTGGGAAATGTCTGTTGCATACAATAAATAAGTTGCATGCACAAGATAATCAATGTGAATAAGCGGCTGTTTGAACTCACATTGCAGACCATCACTAAATAATCATTCGAATGCAACGCATAAAGCTGGAGGTTTCAGGTTATTCCTCACGTATACGAGCAATGCATTCATTACCTACAGCATCATGCGCAACTCTGGTCCCTACTACAACATCACACCATCTCCACACCAACAGATCGTTTCATACATCCGCACCGATCGTACGCAGTTCGATAAAGTCATCTGTCAAATATCGATGCGCGTGTTTTCAATGTCAATGTCAGAAAAGCTGCGCTCATCTGTCACGCGCACTGCACACAGAGATCACGCGATGCTCTTACCGTCTTAATCCATCCGCCGATAGCATAAATATCCATCATATAAAGCGCTTATGCTTTATAATGTGCTGAGAGTCGCATTTTAGCGTGAAAGCGGCTGTAGTATCGGTGAATCGTGTCGTTCCCACGCCTCAGCTGAGCGCTTCTGTGGCGTTACTATCCGCGCGCGTCTCCTCAGCACCGGCGTCTAATATGCGTTCAAAAGGGGCGGGGCGGACGCGGCTAGTACGCGTTTAAATGGGCGGGGCGACGCATTGGCTATAATGTATAACGAATGTAGTGTTAAACCTCTGAAACTCGATATATTCCATGTCTGCCCTTACAAAACAGTACTGTGGGAGTGTCATGGTATAGCGATGATATCAAATGGCAATACTACGGTGTTACCATGATTTTATAGATTAATACTACAGTAATAAGCTGTTCTATTCTTTGAAATACTTTGGAGCATCATCTACATAGGTAACACTTTACATTAAGGTCTCATTTGTTAGCATTATTAAATGCAATACATTTGTTAAAGTATTTATTCATCTTTGTTAATATTAGTTAATAAAAATACAACTGTTTTTAATAATGTATTAGTAAATGTTGACTTTAACATTAAGATTAATAATAAATGCTGTAGAAGTGCATGTTAACTAGTTAATGTTAACAAATTAAACCTTATTGTAATCATAAATTGCCATTGCAACCGCCTATTACAGGGTTTCCAGCCAAATTTAAGCATACACAATTATGAAACACAACACAATTAATAAAGACAGCAAAATTTCAAATGTTTGAAACATGCAAAAACACTGAAGAAAGCCTTTGTGATAACTTGTCTCTCTTTATACAGTACATATCAGAAAATAAGAGACTGTACTCCACACTATACAATATTTGAAATATTTATGTAATAACAATGTTTGAATGAATATTACAGATGGTGCTTTTAGTGTTGTTACCTGATTCTTTAACAGTTAAATTGCTCATTCTGCTTCACAAATGCGTTGTATCATCTATTATTGTTATTCAGAAATCCACATGAATGTTTGCTTTGAATACTGTATCCATTACAATTACAGGGATTTGAGCTTCATCCCGGCTGCTTGATGCGGAGCAGATCGATACTCAAATTCTTCTAAAGGACCTCCATGGGGACAATTACTCTGTCGAACGCTGACCAATGTGGGTTAATAAGATTAATAAAGCACCTGAAGAACACATGTAATTAAAAACACAGCTGTGAAACAAGCTTTTAAACATGCTATCCTCCTTGTCCTACCGTAATTATTCAGGACAGCTTGTTATTTCAGTACAAACGACCTTAAACTGTTGTGAAGAGAACAAGAATGCAAATGAGCCAGCATTGTGTGCTGATAACACGCCGCCTGCTGTAAAAAGCGATTAAAAACACAACAACTCGCATGCATTAGAGGAAACGCTGTAATTATGATGTATTCATTCAGGCCTCCATGACTGATGGCTTCAAGACTCATTTTATTCATTGTAAATCCTCATCATGGCTTGTTTCCAAAAACCCAGTGAGCTGCCTTGCTGCACTTCGAAGTTGTAAATAACACAAAAATTATTGAAGAATGCTTTACAAGAAAATACTATTTCAGGTTTCTCCTTCAGCAGTTTGTGTTTAATTTAACGTGTAATTCTTTATGAAATTTCCTAGCAGTTCCTGTGTGAAAATGTTTTTCAAGTAAATACACCAATTTTTTTCACTTTCATAATTTGCAACAGTACACTGACATAAAAATTGTGCTGTCTTAAAATGCTGCCTATTAGGGCTGCAGGATATTGGAAAAACTGACATTGCGATATTTTGTTTTTCTGCAATATATATTGCGCTATGAAAAAAAAAAAAAAAAAAAAAAAAAATCTCCAGATGACTTGAATAGCTCTATTTGGAAAGAATTAATCATTCCAGAATTATTGGGGTAATTTTGTAGGTGAGTGTATATGCACAGAAAATATTGAAAAAATTACAAGCACAGATAAATATAATAAAACAAAGAAGATAAAAATGCCCCGCACTTGACATGCAGGAAAAAAAATAGTAGGCTAAATCGTGCACACAATTTACTAAATCGTTCCACCAATTTATAAATCATGTGCACGATTTATAAATCGAAGGAAATAATTAGTAAATCGTGCTCACAATTTAGCAAATCGAGGGAACGAAATAGTAAATCGTGCTCACAATTTAGCAAATTGAGGGAATGAAATAGTAAATCATGCTCACAATTTGACAAATTGAGGGAACGAATTAGTAAATCGTGCTCACAATTTGACAAATCGAGGGAACGAAATAGTAAATCATGCTCACAATTTAGCAAATCGAGGGAATGAAATAGTAAATCGTGCTCACAATTTGACAAATCGAGGGAACGAAATAGTAAATCATGCTCACAATTTAGCAAATCGAGGGAACGAAATAGTAAATCGTGCTCACAATTTAGCAAATCGAGGGAACGAAATAGTAAATCGTGCTCACAATTTAGCAAATCGAGGCAATGAATTAGTAAATTGTGCTCACAATTTAGCAAATCGAGGGAATGAATTAGTAAATCGTGCTCACAATTTAGCAAATCGAGGGAATGAATTAGTAAATCGTGCTCACAATTTAGCAAATCGAGGGAATGAAATAGTAAATCGTGCTCACAATTTGACAAATCGAGGGAACGAAATAGTAAATCGTGCTCACAATTTAGCAAATCGAGGGAATGAAATAGTAAATCGTGCTCACAATTTGAAAAATCGAGGGAACGAAATAAGTAAATCGTGCTCACAATTTAGAAAATTGAGGGAATGAAATAGTAAATCATGCTCACAATTTAGCAAATCGAGGGAACGAAATAGTAAATCGTGCTCACAATTTAGCAAATCGAGGGAATGAAATAGTAAATCATGCTCACAATTTGACAAATCGAGGGAACGAAATAGTAAATCATGCTCACAATTTGAAAAATCGAGGGAACGAAATAAGTAAATCGTGCTCACAATTTAGCAAATTGAGGGAATGAAATAGTAAATCGTGCTCACAATTTAGCAAATCGAGGGAACGAAATAGTAAATCGTGCTCACAATTTAGCAAATCGAGGGAACGAAATAGTAAATCGTGCTCACAATTTAGCAAATCGAGGGAATGAATTAGTAAATCGTGCTCACAATTTAGCAAATCGAGGGAATGAATTAGTAAATCGTGCTCACAATTTAGCAAATCGAGGGAATGAAATAGTAAATCGTGCTCACAATTTGACAAATCGAGGGAACGAAATAGTAAATCATGCTCACAATTTAGCAAATCGAGGGAATGAAATAGTAAATCGTGCTCACAATTTGAAAAATCGAGGGAACGAAATAAGTAAATCGTGCTCACAATTTAGCAAATTGAGGGAATGAAATAGTAAATCGTGCTCACAATTTAGCAAATCGAGGGAACGAAATAGTAAATCGTGCTCACAATTTAGCAAATCGAGGGAACGAAATAGTAAATCGTGCTCACAATTTAGCAAATCGAGGCAATGAATTAGTAAATTGTGCTCACAATTTAGCAAATCGAGGGAATGAATTAGTAAATCGTGCTCACAATTTAGCAAATCGAGGGAACGAATTAGTAAATCGTGCTCACAATTTAGCAAATCAAGGGAACGAAATAGTAAATCATGCTCACAATTTAGCAAATTGAGGGAATGAAATAGTAAATCATGCTCACAATTTGACAAATTGAGGGAACGAATTAGTAAATCATGCTCACAATTTGACAAATTGAGGGAACGAAATAGTAAATCATGCTCACAATTTAGCAAATTGAGGGAATGAAATAGTAAATCGTGCTCACAATTTGACAAATCGAGGGAACGAAATAAGTAAATTGTGCTCACAATTTAGCAAACTGAGGTAACGAATAAGTAAATCGTGCTCACAATTTAGCAAATTGAGGGAATGAAATAGTAAATCGTGCTCACAATTTAGCAACTCGAGGGAACAAAATAGTAAATCGTGCTCACAATTTAGCAAATCGAGGGAACGAAATAGTAAATCGTGCTCACAATTTAGCAAATCGAGGCAATGAATTAGTAAATTGTGCTCACAATTTAGCAAATCGAGGGAACGAATTAGTAAATCGTGCTCACAATTTAGCAAATCTAGGCAATGAATTAGTAAATCGTGCTCACAATTTAGCAAATCGAGGGAACGAATTAGTAAATCGTGCTCACAATTTAGCAAATCTAGGCTAAAAATTAGTAAATCGTGCTCACAATTTAGCAAATCGAGGGAACGAAATAGTAAATCGTGCTCACAATTTAGCAAATCGAGGGAACGAAATAGTAAATCGTGCTCACAATTTAGCAAATCGAGGGAACGAAATAGTAAATCGTGCTCACAATTTAGCAAATCGAGGCAATGAATTAGTAAATTGTGCTCACAATTTAGCAAATCGAGGGAATGAATTAGTAAATCGTGCTCACAATTTAGCAAATCGAGGGAACGAATTAGTAAATCGTGCTCACAATTTAGCAAATCAAGGGAACGAAATAGTAAATCATGCTCACAATTTAGCAAATTGAGGGAATGAAATAGTAAATCATGCTCACAATTTGACAAATTGAGGGAACGAATTAGTAAATCATGCTCACAATTTGACAAATTGAGGGAACGAAATAGTAAATCATGCTCACAATTTAGCAAATCGAGGGAATGAAATAGTAAATCGTGCTCACAATTTGACAAATCGAGGGAACGAAATAAGTAAATTGTGCTCACAATTTAGCAAACTGAGGTAACGAATAAGTAAATCGTGCTCACAATTTAGCAAATTGAGGGAATGAAATAGTAAATCGTGCTCACAATTTAGCAACTCGAGGGAACAAAATAGTAAATCGTGCTCACAATTTAGCAAATCGAGGGAACGAAATAGTAAATCGTGCACACAATTTAGCAAATCGAGGCAATGAATTAGTAAATTGTGCTCACAATTTAGCAAATCGAGGGAACGAATTAGTAAATCGTGCTCACAATTTAGCAAATCTAGGCAATGAATTAGTAAATCGTGCTCACAATTTAGCAAATCGAGGGAACGAATTAGTAAATCGTGCTCACAATTTAGCAAATCTAGGCTAAAAATTAGTAAATCGTGCTCACAATTTAGCAAATCGAGGGAACGAAATAGTAAATCGTGCTCACAATTTAGCAAATCGAGGGAACGAAATAGTAAATCGTGCTCACAATTTAGCAAATCGAGGGAACGAAATAGTAAATCGTGCTCACAATTTAGCAAATCGAGGCAATGAATTAGTAAATTGTGCTCACAATTTAGCAAATCGAGGGAATGAATTAGTAAATCGTGCTCACAATTTAGCAAATCTAGGCTAAAAATTAGTAAATCGTGCTCACAATTTAGCAAATCGAGGGAACGAAATAGTAAATCGTGCTCACAATTTAACAAATTGAGCTCTCTTTCGCGCCATCTTGCACTCGAACGTTTTAAAATCGCTTGAATGTTAAAACTGACAGGAACTAAAACACGTACAAATGATAAACTTTCACTGTATGATTTTTAAACTTTGCAATTAAGCCGAGAATCATGTGAATTTTGAACTGTGGTGCCTGGTCCGTACAGATTAACGATCCCTACACTTGACATTGCACATCCTGCAATGTGACTATCACAGATGCACACATCACGATATATCGTGCAGCCCTATGTGTTTTTGAACAGTCTAAACTTCATCCTGTAAAAAAAATGCTGCATGTCATGACACCCTTGACCTTGATGCTAAAGACCCCTCTAACAACATACAGCTCACATAAGGATATTCAATTCCCCGGGCGGGCTGGAGCGTGCTGCATTTCCAGGGCTGCAGGAGGCTCCAGCTCTCCGTATTGATTTGACTCCAGGAGGGGAAAATGTGCTGAACAGCATGGCCTATCACAGGACACTGACAGAGGAGCTTCAATAAGAGCCTGATCCCTCTACATATGAAGTCAGCACAAACACACAAATGACTCCAATCAGACATTCACATTGACATGTTCTGAGCGACTTTAGCTTTGTCTTCTCAACTTTGATTCTCAGATTTTTTTGCCTTGGGGCCAAACATCAAGTGGCTACGCAGTAACAAAACTTTTTATCATTCAAAAGTAAACAAAACGTGATTTTGAAAAACGCTGTTTTTGTGTGTGTCCCTTTAAATGCAAATGAGCTGCTGCTCCCGGCCCCCTTTCCAGAAGAGGGCGGAGCTTTAACAGCTCAACAACAACAAAGCTGGAGAATCTCACGCAGCCAAAATGAGGATTGTCAGTAACGGTGTTCAGCCTTACATTGTTCAAACCGGAGTCGACACTGATGGAGAGACTCAGGAAGAAGTTACAACTTTTAGAATGAAACTGGACGTTTCTGAACAGTTAGTGGATAAATCACTGGCTGGATCCAACAATATACATAAAAAATAAAAAAAAAAACACATAGGCTGATCAACACTTTGTACAGTAAATGCACCTTAAACCTTAATAAATTAACAGCCGAAAACATGAACAAAGAACTGGGCCAAGTGTTATATTAACATTTGCGACATTAAGTGAAATTAATTTGTGCCAGTGTACAGAGTTTGGCACTGACTTCAATAGTTTTCTCTTCCTGTTTGGAAGTTAAAAAGATTTATATTGCTATCCTAACTATATGCGATAATATGAGTTGATTTAACATTGATTTTCCCTGCATGTTAGTGACATTTTTGGGTCACACCAGTTGAGAACTGCTTTTCAAAATTCGGGTCAAAATTCCCAAAACAACGCTAGCTGTGAATGTCCACTATACATTGCACTCTCCTTAAAGGGTTTCCTCTCTCATCAAGTGACAAGCTTCCTTGACGCCAAGCGTGAATGCTGCTCATGCATTATTTAAAGATCCTGTTCTTTAGATCTGCTTGCTGCCCTGTTCAGCGCTCAGGACCTGTGCCATGGGAATGTCTGGCTATTAATGAAGTGCTTTCTCAGCACATGAGCCCATGAATGATTCTGATACCCATAAGTAACTGTAGAAGACTTATTATGACCTCATACAACAAATCTCATGATACTGATGAAGGATGATACAATATCTTTGCATTAACAGAGTACTTAGTAAACACTCACACATTGCCAAGATGATGCTGAAGTACACTGTATTCTGCCTTATATACATGCAGAAAATCGGATTAATATCTTAATGGCAGAATCATGTATACTACCAGTTAGGGCTGCATGGTTAGTCATATTTTATGTGATTTTGTGTGTTGACGTAATTTCCACTGAAACAGGAAGACAGGGTTGGACATATCAAACAGCTCCTCCTCTTTTTTAAATTAGCCAATAGCGTTTCATTTATATCACAGCTCAAGCCGTTGAGCTCAGTAAAGCTGCAGTTTCCTCCTAATCTCCTCTATATCGCTTTAAAATACAGCATTCTGTGCAGAATTCAAATGGGTCAGATTCGTTTTGTGGTATGCGCCGACTCGTGGATATGATCCGCTCTGTGTATCATATCTCTGGACCGGAGCAGACTGTGTGTGCTGCGGTTTGCGTGAAACTAAAGTGAAACCAGACTTCATTCGCCTCAATGGAAAGCAAGTGACCGATTTCAGCTTCAGCATCTACTTATAATGTAGGGTGCGGGACGCTTTAGATTCTAGAGAGCATTTGATTGGACAGAAAATCTGATGAGAAGCTGAAGTACAGAGTGATGTCATCAAAATCATTGATCCATATTGGCGGAAGTGAGAGACTGGAAGTTTTGAATGCTTATATCTTCTAAATGTGAATTTTGTCATTGTTTTGGAAAACACTAGTTTGTAGACAACAGTAAGGCTAACATATTCATATTCATTTAAGGCTACATATTCATAAAATAAATCTGCATTATTTATCCTTTTGATCTTTCATAAAAAAAAAAAAAAAAAAAAAAAAAAAAAAATCTAACCTTTCATTGAAGTAAAACTAATGAATGTGGGGGAAAACCCATATTATGAAATTAATGTTTTTTTCTAATACACGTTGGTCACTATTATTGGTACCCCTATGAGGGAAATATCTCTGAAGTATATTCCCATTCATACTTACAATTTGTAGCACACCAGGGTGACTAGGAGCATGAAATTATCCAGCCATGACTTCCTGTTCCACAGGAGTATAAACACGAGGAAACACAAATGCCAAATTCCCCTAATCATTCATCACAATGAGTAAAACCCAAAAATATAATTCTGATGTGCAGCAAAAGATTGTTGAGCTTCACAAAATAGAAAGTGGCTGTAAGAAGATAGCTAAAGCACTGAAAATCCCCATTTCCACTATCAGTGCAATAATTAAGAAGTTCCAATCAACTAAAGATGTTACAAATCTGCCTGGAAGAGGACGTGTGTCTAAATCGTCCTAATGCGCAGTAAGGAGGAAAGTTTGAGTGGCCAAAGACTCTCCAAGGATCACAGCTGGAAAATTGCAGAGATTAGTTGAGTATTATAGTTGAGTATATATATATATATATATATATATATATATATATATATATATATATATATATATATATATATATATATATATATACAGCACCTACATCACCAAAAGTTGTTTGGGGGGTTTCAACTTCAAACAGGACCAGCTTCTATGGTCAGATGAAACAAACAAACAAAAAAAAAAAAAAAGAAAAAAAAAAGAAAGGGCTTTTTGGCAGCAAACTCACCAGATGGGTTTGGTGCACACATGGATAAAAAGTACCCCATGCCCACGCTTAAATATACTGCTGGATCTTTAATGTTGTGGGCCTGTTTTTCTGCTGGATGTTCTGGACATCTTGTTCAGATACATGGTATCATGGATTCTATCAAATACCAACAGATAAAAATCAAATCGACCGATTCTGCTAGAAAACTTATAATGGGCTGTGGTTGGATCTTCCATTAGGACAATGATCCAAAACAAACATCAAAACCAACACAAAAATGTGTCACTGAGCACAAAATGAAGCTTCTGCCATGGTCGTCCCAGTTCCCTGATCTGAACACTATAGAAGACCGAAGAGGAGAGTGTATCAAAATGGACTTGGGAATCTGAAGGATCTGGAGAGATTCTGCATGAAGGAATGGTCTCTGATCTCTTGTCAGGTGTTCTTCAAACTCATCAGTCATTATAGGTGAAGACTCAGAGCTGTTATCTTGGAGGAGGTTGCAAAAAGTACTGAATAAAAAGGTGCCATTAAAGGGTTAGTTCACCCAAAAATGAAATTTCTGTCATTAATTACTCTCATGTCCCAATTACCCTCATCGTTTCACACCTGTAAGACCTTCCTTCATCTTTGGAACACAAATTAAGATATTTTTGATGAGGTATCTAACTCCTCCATAGACAGCAATTTAACCACCACTTTCAAGGTCCAGAAAGGTACTAAAGACATCGTTAAAACAGTTCAAGTGACTGCAGTGGTTCAACCTTAATGATATGAAGTGACAAGAATACATTTTGTGTGCAAAAACAAAATAAAAACAACTTTATTGAACAATATCTTCTCTTATGTGTCATTCTCACACGCTGTTTACATTCAGCGCTTCCAGCTTCTACGTCCGAACAACGGCTCAGTATTAGCTGACACTGATCACGTGAGCAGCACGAGGCATACGTGTGATACTGATGCAGGAGCAACATGATTACGGGTGTGGAACAACATGAGGGTGAGTATTTAATGACAGAATTTTTTTTGGGTGAACTAACCCTTTAATTGTGGCCAGAGAAAAACATTTATTTCATAATGAGATTTTCCTCCATTTTCAATTGTTTTACTTCAATGAAAGGTGATTTAGAATTTTTTGAATAAAAGGTCAAAATAATTAACAACAGATTTACTTATTTTCATAGACTTCTTTGTTCGTGTTTAAATTCTCATTCTACACAGGTGTTTTTGTTTCATGCATGTTAACTGGTGATTGTTAGCTGATTTAGTCTTATTTTAGGAGTCTAACAGAAGGAGGCAGCGGTTGCAGCTGGCTTTGTGAGTCAGTGCTCTTGCGTAACCCTGCTCAAACTGGCGTCAGTATCTGATGAGCCGGTCTGAAGCTGACATCAAACGACTAGTTTCAAATCAGCTTGGAGCAGTAAGACTCTTATGAACAGGATTTTAGGCATACAGAAATAGAAAGAGAATGCAAAATAAATTCATATCTCTGAGCTACCACAGTTTGTGAAGTCTATCACCCTCAGAATTCAGATAAATAAATTATTCTCTTTAAAAACTGAACTCAATTACATCATCTACAGTGCTAGACTCTTGATTTAAAAATGACTTTTTCCATAAATAACGATTTAATGAAATTATTGATTGTTTTTTTTGTTTTTTTTTTAAAGCTGCAATCCGTAACTTTATTGGTTAAAAAATATCCAAAATCAATTTGAGCAAGTACATAACCAGCTAGTGTTTAAAACTATCTCCTTACCTTAGCCCGATTCACAACCGTAAGCTTGTAATAATGTTTTCTTGTAATAATTTAGCAGCTGCAATAATTAAACATCATTTTGATGGTGCATTGTAATCCAGAAAGGTCCAAATGACAACCATCGGTGACAACTGGAGATTCACCCGTAGTCAAAAGTGAAAGACTTCGACTTACAACAGCTTTAAAGGTGCCCTAGAACTTTTTTTTAAAAAGATGTAATATAAGTCTAAGGTGTCCCCTGAATGTGTCTGTGAAGTTTCAGCTCAAAATATCCCATAGATTTTTTTTAATTCATTTTTTTAAGTGCCTATTTTGGGGCATCATTATAAATGAGCCGATTCAGGGCTACTGGGCCTTTAATTATCATGCTCCACGCCCACAGAGCTCGCGCTTGCCTTAAACAGTGCATAAACAAAGTTTACACAGCTAATATAACCCTCAAATGGATCTTTACAAAGTGTTCGTCATGCATGCGTCGGATTATGTGAGTATTGTATAATGTTATATTGTTTATATTTGATTCTGAATGAGTTTGAGGCTATGCTCCGTGGCTAACGGCTAATGCTACACTGTTGGAGAGATTTATAAAGAATGAAGTTGTGTTTATGCATTATACAGACCGCAAGTGTTTAATAATGAAAATAGCGACGGCTCTTGTCTCCATGAATACAGTAAGAAACGATGGTAACTTTAACCACATTTAACAGTACATTAGCAACATGCTAACGAAACATTTAGAAAGACAGTTTACAAATATCACTAAAAATATCATGATATCATGGATCATGTCAGTTATTATTGCTCCATCTGCCATTTTTCGCTATTGTTCTTGATTGCTTACCTAGTCTGATGATTCAGCTGTGCACAGATCCAGACGTTAATACTGGCTGCCCTTGTCTAATGCCTTTCATAATGTTGGGAACATGGGCTGGCATATGCAAATATTGGGGCGTACACCCCGACTGTTACGTAACAGTCGGTGTTATGTTGAGATTCGCCTGTTCTTCGGAGGTCTTTTAAACAAATGAGATTTATATAAGGAGGAGGAAACAATGGAGTTTGAGACTCACTGTATGTCATTTCCATGTACTGAACTCTTTTTATTTGACTATGCCAAGATATTCATTTTTTCATTCGAGGGCACCTTTAAACTTATAGTTCCAACTCTAAATTCTGATTGGACTTTGAAGACTAAGCCAATGCATTACAGTAACTTTACCTAGGTTAAATGAGTTTTACCTTGATTCTGTAATGAACTACGCACCACTGTTAAAAAGTTTTTTTTTTTTTTTTTAATTATAGTTTTATTCAGCAAGAGCACATTAAATTGATCAAAGGTGACAGTAGAGACATCTAAAATGTTACAAAAGTTTTATATTTCAAATAAATGCTGTTCTTTTAAACTTTCTATTCATTAAAGAATCCTGAGAAAAGTGTTAAACTGTTTCCACAAAAATATTAAGCAGCACAACTGTTTTGAGCATTGACAATAATGAAAAATAATAAAAAATATCCATATTTGAAACTTTATTAACTTTAGTAACTAGCTTCTGGCAGACGGCTGTATGCATCGATTTACAGCGAAAGAGAAACCTTTGACCCGATGCATGACGTAACGACGAATGTGGAAGCGCAAAGGATAGAGTGAAACAAAACACCGGTCAAGAATTAGAAGTCTAAAGTGAGAATTTAAATTTAAAGTGAAATGTCAGAGAACTTTGATATAAGAGAAGAAGAGCTTGAGTTTGTTGCACAGCCCTATTTGTTTGAACTGTGAAAGGCATTTAAGTGTACTCTAATCCTACTCATACATCGTGTCAGGGGTTACTCTTGTGGCGAAAGTCGACTTGTGCAGTAAGAGTACGGTCGTCTGCCGGAAGCTAGTTATTTTAGTTAATAAAGTTTTAAATATGGATATTTTCTTACAAAAACCCACCGCTTCACTTTAGAAGGCCTTTATTAACCCCTGGAGCCATATCGATTACTTTTATGATCGATGAATGCGCTTTTTTGGGGCTTCAAAATCTCGCCCCCTGTTCACTACCATTATAAAACTTGGAAGAGTTGGAATATTTTTAAATATATCTCTGATTGTGTTTGTCTGAAAGAAGATAGTCATATGATGGCTTGAGGGTGAGTAAATCATGGGATAATTTTCATTTTTTCAACTATCCCTTTAAGAGACTTTAATTCATAAAAAAGTGGAATGTCTGTGTAATGCATGCCAGTGATGTCTTTAGCAGAACATAATGTGATTGCTCAGCTACAGAGGCCCAGAGCTGAAGAGATTTCACACTCATTCAGTCGTTGATAAGACTCAGCAGTGGTATGTACTGTACGTCACTGAAAGAACACATTTAATAGACCTGAGCTAACATGGACTAACAATGAATAAATGTATTTTTAACTAACTTTAACAAGGAATAATAAATACTGTAACAAATAAATCGCTCTTTGTTAATGTTATTTAATGCATTATTGAAAAGTAGTACCAAGAAGTCTCTTCTGCAAAAATACAGCAAAAACAGCAATTATTGTGAAATATTACAATTTAACAGAAAATTTTCTATTTGAATATATTATAAAATGTAGTTTATTCCTGTGATCAACGTTGAATTTTCAGCATCATTCCTTCAGTCTTCAGTGTCACATGATCCTTCAGAAATCATTCTAATATGATAACTTGCTGCTCATGCAACGAAAAACTTTTGTGTGCCAAAAAAACAAAATAACAACTTTATTCAACAATATCTAGTGATGGGTGATTTCAAAACACTGTTTCATGAAGCTTCGAAGCTTTACAAATCAGTGGTTTGGAGCACATATAAAACTGCCAGAGTCAGTCAACAAGGCTTTGTTACATCATAAGTGTTTCAAAACGTTTCGAAATTTCAATGGTTCATGTGACAAAAGTCTCAAGTCTCAAGTCTACTTTATTTATAGAGCCCTTTCCACTACAAAGTAGACCAAAGGACTGTACAATAAAAATCTATAAGAACAGAAAAACATTTAAAACAATATACATCATCCAAAAGTCAACAGTTAAAAGCCACAGAAAACAAGATTTGTTTTCACGCAAGATTTAAAAACATCAACTGAGGGTGCAGATCTGATGTCAGGTGGAAGGGTATTCCAACGGTCTTGGGCTGGCAACCGAAAATGCTCGATCCCCTTTTGTTTTCAGGCAAGTTTTCGAGAACTGAGAACAGTAAACGATTAAATGATCTTTGAGATCATATGAATCAGGTGCGTAATATATTCAGGGGCCATCTCATGGACAGCTTTAAAAACGTACAGCGACAACTTGTACTGAATCCGGTATTTAACCGGAAACCAATGCAGCTTTTCCAAAACTGGAGTAATATGCTCCCTTTTCTTTGTGTTAGTAAGGAGCTGCTGCATTCTGGACCAATTGCAATTTTGAAATAAGAGTTTGGCTTACTCCCAAATAAAGTGCATTACAGTAGTCCAAACGGGAGGAGATAAATGCATATATCACTATCTCAAGGTCAGCAACAGACAGAAAGGATTTAATTTTTGCAATAGTCCTCAACTGAAAGAAGCAACTTTTCACCACACATTTAATCTAATGATGAAACGGTAATGCTGAGTCAAAAATTACACCCAAGTTTCTTATTTGGGACTGCACATTTGTTGTCCATGTACCCAACACATCGTTTATGTCACAGTCGACCTTATTTGGCACTTCAGATTTATTCACATTAAGCTGTAGGCAATTTTTCTCTAGCCAGCACTTCACCTCCTCAAGAAAGATTCGTAAAGCTTCGTAGCTTCATGAAGCAGTGTTTAAAATAACAATACAGTTGTTCTTTAGTTTTTTTGGCGCACAAAAAGTATTCTTGTCACTTTATAACATTAAGATTGAACCACTGTAGTCACATGAACTGTTTTAAATATGTCTTTAGTAGCTTTCTGGGCATTGAAAGTGTAAACTAATGAGTTACACATTAGAACCCAATGTCAGTGAAACAGATCAGCATGAGCAACAGTCATGAAGACCAAACACTTCAGCTCCAGGCAGCATGAAACAAGAGTTCACATAGATTTCCTCTAGAGATGTCCCTGGAGATTTCTTATGTGTTTAATGTGTTTTGAGCTGTGGGGACGTCATTGATCTGATAAAGCCACAGACGGAGTACTGCAATGCAGACACTCTGCAGCAGCAGCAGGCAATTACAGAAATAGGAAATAAGTTCATTGACAGAAGCTTGAGTCTCTAATTCAATATAAGTGCACTCCTGTAGTTTTATATTTCTGTGTCTATATATGTGCATTAGTCTGGTTTTCCAGTACAAACATCTAAACATTCTGAAATGAAGATACAATTAATTAAGAATCAAAATTACTTATATGAAGTCTTGTTTTCTGAAAAACTGATTAAAATTAAAGGTGCCGTAGAACGTCTTTTTAAAAGATGTAAAATAAGTCTAAGGTGTCCCCTGAATGTGTCTGTTAAGTTTCAGCTCAAAATACCCCATAGATTTTTTTTATTCATTTT